>QNGE01004443.1:10608-61515 GCA_008508345.1 Paragonimus westermani
ACTCTGTCCAATTTAGCCCAAAAGGTCATCGAGATGAGCAAGCCGTCACACCACGTCAAGGTCCAGTCTCAACCTGACGGAGCCGCAGCATCGACGAAGAGCGTCCGAGTAGACAGAGCGGATGCAGTCAGTCTCATACGTTGACTAATGTCCCGGATTCCAGTCCCTGAAACTCAATAGATATCGACACGCAAAGAGTTTAACATCTGTCTATAGGCAGCCTGTTTCAGAGTTCGAGCGTTGAAAACGCCCATACGCTTGTGAACCAAATGAGTGTCGGTTAAAAGTAGTGAAGTGCCAAATCCGAAGAACTAGAAGCCATAGTTCACGGATGGTTGACAAATTAATGGCGGCTTCCAGTAAGAAAGTAAGAGCTTTCGTAGCAAGCATAATGTGATAAGCAATACTTAAGCAGAAAAGTAAACACAGAATCCTCAAGATTCACTGCTATGGACATACGAAAATCCAGGATCGAAATGTGGCATACGGAGCGTGTAACCTCATTCACACAGAAGAAATGTGGTTTATGAATAAAATATTGAACTGACACGACCTGCAATACCCCCGAAATTACTGATGAGTAGTAGGGGATGTCGGTTCTCATACGGATTGAAAATCACCCACAACAGATTGCAGCTGTCGCATTTCCACAGACTTTGCAGTCAGTCCCTTTTGCAAAAAAGCACTAAACGCGAGTTTCGCCCTCATTACAGCCTGTCGGTAGTGCATATCCTTGCTGTGGTCGTTACTAAGACTCCGGCAACGCCTTCATGAGTGAACCGTGTTGACCATTGCGCTATTCACCTTACATAAGGTACGGTGGCACATTGGTTAAAACGGTTGCCTCATGAAAGCATGACCGGAGTTCTAATACCGGCCATGGCAAAGATATGCACTACTGACGAGGTCTGATGATGGCGAAACTCGAGTCTAGTGCTTCTTTTCGAAAGGGGCCGATTACAAAGTCAATGGGAAAGCGACAGCTGGAATCAATCGTAGGTGATATTCAATCTACATGACCTCCAAAATTAACAACAGCTTACCTGGAATTCGTGCGGCTGTAGCGTGTTATCCTTTGCCTTAGCAGCCAACTGGCATACTTCTTGATTTATCTGCAGCAGGCCCTGGAAACAAAGTTTGTTTAAAGAGAGGTCAGGCGAAAGAGCTAGGAGTGGGATGAAAGGATGAGAAACAGACAGAAACCACGCAAACTACTCACGATTTTTTAAGTAAGTCAGTAGAAAATGCCTAAAAAGTAAGCCTCGCTGGAAAGCCGGTCGGGTCACACGCGCGCAAATTTGTAAAGTACCTTTCTAGGACACACCGTTAAAATTACATAACAACAAAGCTTAATCTCGTTTGATAGTGTACAGTGGGTGATTGGAATCATTGTCCGATATCACCACTCTAAATGTAACATCATCCAGGGAATAAAAAAGATGACAATATTTGATGTAATGTTCCATACGAATTTTTACGTTGACTGCGTTTCAAGGAACATCGCAAATTAGTACTGATAACTTACACAGGTCAACAATCTACCTCTAAACTAAAGCATCGGTCCATTTGCACACTCACTGTGCATCTTTTAAATGAATTTTATTAGGTTAAATCAAACGTAAGTTATTTCTGCTCCCCCAAAGAGGAACCCCCAAGTTTTAAGCTTACCACTCTTTCAATGAGTGAAAAATAATGGCCGGATAGGAAGAATTATCACAAAGACAAAAATCGTACACGACGTAATGAACAACTTGTGCGAAGTCATATAACGAAGAAACAACAAAACAATAAGAGGACAAGATGCAAGCAAGTTGACGTTTGCACCTGAATCTAGTCAGAGATAAGGGGAAACACACTCATTAGGGTCCAAGTTGACAGGGTGCATTGGGAAAGGCAAAATGTCAAGCGAAATTCTGTGGCATGTTGTAAAACAACGCGAAAATATCAGACTAATAAGACTTCCGAGAGAAAATTCTACTGCAAAGTAATAGGGGCGTTAAAGGTTCGGCAAAAAAGTACCCACATTATGACTTCAAAGAACCGACGGAAGCTAAGTCCAAAATCCGTACGGAATCACTTGAGTATGACAGGAAAAGCGAAGAACACTGGCCAATGGATACCACGAGAATCGACAAAGATTCAGATAGAAATAAGCCCGGAGATGTGTATTTCATTCCCATCGTGAAATAACCATGGGTCTTACGGTCACGCGTCATTATCAATGATCAAAAATGAACTCTATATAATTGCGGAAGGTCTGCACGGCACCTTGATATAAATGAACCGTAGTGAACGATATTAATGATGCGACCTTTATCCGAAGATCAATGACTACTGCTGCCGGATTTATCCGCTACAGCTTTCTGAGATGTATTGCAACGATTACATGGAATCAGGCAGCGGTGACTTGGAAGTGAATAATCAGAAGTTTCTGACGCAGCAGGTGGTGCTGGAAGATAAGAAAGGATTAATCTTTTTGCACAATGTCAAAATAAACTTTCGCAGACTGCTTCAGCAGAGTATTGAGACCTCACCTGATTCAAACTATCCAATGAGTCTGACGAACAGATTATCACATTTCCCGTTTCGATTGAATCCATGATGAGAGATGCTCTCGAGAGAGCAAGGTGACCTTGATAAGCTTTTGCCTTCTAAATGTGCGACATCTTTTGAAAGCGATAGAAATGCATCTGTATCGCACTGTCGAAAGTATGCCCCAAACATTACCGCCTATTGTGTACAGAAATGATGGAATTCCGATAAGCTGCACTCTGTTAGGCCTGAACTCTCAAAAGTGAAGAGATGGGGTCATATTATTACTCAAGGTTTGTAAATTACTGAAGGGGATTGACAAATGCAAAAGTCCTCTAAACTGGTTATCTTCAATGGGTGAAGAAAAGCACATCAGTGCGACAGACGGCGAGTTTGTCAGTAGCTTGACAATTTGGACAGATTGTACAATAAAACCGGAGAGGATAGAATAAGTTGGCTGCAAGATTAGGTTAGGTTTTATTAGACATTGGCATGGATGACGCAAAAGTCAAGAGAAAAGAGAGGAGATTACATCTTGGAGAAAATCAGAGTTAGCGATGAGTGATCTCTGAACCAAACGAATTGGATAAGGTTAACAAAAACAGCTACGTAAAAAACCGGTGATTGACAAGTGAATGCTACAATGATTGTGACAATGAAACAGTCCCCTTCCGTTGGTGTTTTTATATGCACTACTGTAGTCGAAAAAGATACTGCGCCATCCAAAGATAATAACTATGCCACAACAATGGATTGGGCGAGAAAAGCGAGGACAGGAAGGGTGGAACGTGAGTAAATTCAGTTGATCCTTTAAATGTGGCAGAATCATTTTTCTATAAATAAAAAAACAGTTAGCATCACAAAAGTTGGCTGTTCTTTTTGTAACAATTAGCCTGATGCAGATGGTCCGTTACAAATAGTTGATGTCATATTATGACATACTCTGAGTGTTATTTAGTGGTTGCCGTAAGAACTGCGTACATTCTCTATGGGCTATTGAGAATAAACTCTCAGGCCCGTTCGCTCGAATGTAGTGCTCATGGATAGGTGAATATTCATTGAAAATATATGCATCCGTGAGAGAGATTAATTGGGCGGGAGGTGGCAAAAAGATATTCCAAGATACGTTTAAGATACGATCAAATTAGTCATTATTAAGTTCATTGTTTGGCAAATGTCGAGATGGCTTTCTTTATCAAACAGTATTCGTGAACACTAACATGTTGAGCACTTTCTACCGAGCTTCTAGTTCGTTCGTGTAAGATGACCAGTGACCAATTGATTAATTAAGAAAAACAAGAAACCGGCCACAAGCGAATAAAGAAGCGTGTCTACCTCCGGAACTGAAGACTCTGTAGTCCACTCAGCCTCCGACTGGGAAGGCAATCGAGTTCAGTGACGTGGAGATAACCGTTACTTGACTGAGTTATCTGTGAAGTAAGAACAGCTAACGAAGCGAACCACTGAAGTCACAGGGAAAGCACGTCTCACCCACATTTGAGAGTCATCGGTTTTTCGACAAACTGCACGTACCTTGATTTTGAGTGTTTGGGTATGGACGCCGGGGTTTTAAGAAGCAAGTTGGATTCTAAAGTTCTCTTATGCCTCAAGAACTTTAATTATAGTATGGTAGGTAAACACCAGTAGCAGATACTGAATGCACTGCTGTCGATGGCAGTGATGTCATCGAGTTCAGACCAGTAAACTTACATCTCTGCTAGATTCTGCAAGCTTCAAGAGAATGTTTATTGATCAGTGACAGGAATGGCAACCTTGCCCGGTCCACTGGCGTAAGTGAAAATAGCAAATAGTAACGGAGTGGAAAAACGGCTAATGAATGATGCACAATCATTTGGTCACGATTAATCTCCCACGGATAGCTCATCTTAGATGGTGTCAAGTGCTTGGTGTTATGACTTTTGTGAGGTGGATGTTTCGCGTTGAGCAACGTTTAATGATGCCAGATTTTCCAACGTGCGTGCACTGTAAATAACGAATTCGACCTCACATGGTGTTTGTTGGGAGCGAAATTAACCTACGGCAGTCATAGCTTAACCAATCTAATCTAGGACCACAGATCTGTTATAAAACAGACTACAAATCAGCAAACTCACGAGTTCCGTCTGTTCTCTAAGTACTTCACATAATATGATCATTTAAAAGTCGCGGGCAATTTTGAACCCAGCTTGGATTGACCGTGCAAGCCTTAACCTAGTGTCACCATACGAAACGGAAAACTTGCATATGACTGTTAGTATTGCATTTAAAGTTTCCATGCAGACACCTGTCTTCAGTGATAGCCACAAAGACCCCTCTTAACACTGTTTACATGGCATACAACGGTATCACAGTAGGCCTTCATATAGTCACCGGTCACTTTCCGCTTTCTTATACAGATGTAACATCACTGTATGATCGCCAGCGACTCCAAACGGTCTGATTTAAATTTCCTTTCAAGATTTGATTTGTCTGAAGTAAACTTCATGACCACGAATGACACATAACTTGATTCTGTGTTCACCAACAGCGCTGCTTCCAAGCTTGCCTGTTAGATGGACCTAACCGTTCTATTGCCAGTCCTTCTATCAAGGGTTGTTCTAGACATCAACAGCAAATAAAAACTCGACGATCCAAGCTTAAAGCGCGTCGTCATCAATGTCGTGTATTAGACCTATCAAACATCACAGAGATGATACCGTCCACCGGTTTCGATGATTTCGCTCATTCGGATCTGTCGATAAACATGGAACTACTTACGTTCTATTTGAGTGCATGCTCTCCCGTATACTGTACATTTGAAATCTTATGCCTGCGAACCAACCAACTCTCAGCTGCAGGAACAGGGTAAGCAGAAGGGGAAAACACAAACGTTGCCACAAAATATCAGTCGTAACTCTTACCAGTTCAATCGGACACGTGACCCACAAGTTGTACAACCACTGTCATCATCACCGCCACCACGACCATCATCATTATCAAACACAGCAATACATCAGTAGTCTTCACTAATGCTTAACTGCCATAGCCGCGCAAAATCCACATTTGCACGCCTCTCGAAAACTACTCTAAGTTGGCGCTGAAAGAACAAACCATAACTTCTCAATTGTACCTAAACGTATTCAAGGGCGTGGGTATATTTCTCAGACGGAGATAAATGTTTCGGATTATTCTGTTAAAAGCGTAACCTAGACAATGCTTCTAAGAAAAGCCACTAGAGATGGTTGAAACGTAGTGTTACAACGTGCACCTGTTTTAGGTGCACCACTTTCCTCTCTTTTTCAGACGTAATCCTTTTGGCAGACAACCGGTCGATAAAAAGAGAAAAGTCTGTATCACACCTTCACCAAAAATGGCATGCTGCGTTATAGTCTAACTGGTAATTCTTCTGTAGCCCTGAATAATTTTGAAAAGACCTCCCAAGGAAGTCTGTCCTAACGACGAAGTTCAGTTTGTTTACCGAACTACTCGTTTACCTCCTAGATTTTTTTACACATTGCTCTTCCCTCTTTAGACGCCAAAATGAATAACACTAGCATCCCTTTGATACCTAAAACAATGAGCTTGAAGAAAGCAGTTTAAAGATCTGTAATCTGATGTGCTTCAGAATACACATTTTAAGCTTCAGGTAGTTTCAGATTGCACCACCGCTAGACACAAATAAGATTATGTCCAACAAATGAAGTCCGTAACCACTTGAAATGTTGCATCCGGTAAGCCAAACACAGGTTCGGCAAATACTTGTCGAATTAATTATGTTTGTGAATCATACACAAGACAGATCCCACTCAAACAATATACACCGTTTGCTGAAGGTCTGCGCTGACAATATGAGCCTTTGATGTTCTCCCAACAAACAGAGCAAAGATACAGACCAACATGTTCCACGTACCCGGACTGAAACGAGGTGAATGTGGTGGACTAAGGTTAGTGAGATGAACTGGTTGATGTTGAATGCTTGAATTTAGGTAGAGGCTTATTAAGTATTGATCAAAACCACGTTTTTCTTTTATCTTTAAACTGAGGTCTACTTTTTTCTTTTCTAACGGCTGAATGGAAGTTGGATCTGTGCCAACCACTGATGCATCGTTATATCTAATAGTGATTACGATGAGTCCATGTTACCGCACTAGCGATGTGTACGTTCGCACATAGCACCTTGCAACATAACCGTGGTCAACACAGTTGTCGCATGAAGGCGTGGCTGAATTTCACATCCTAGATGTGGCAAAGATATGCGCTACTAGCGAGTTTTAACAAAAGTAAAACTCGAGTTCATTGCTTTCTTGCGAAAGGGGCTGACGAAATAGTCAGTGAGAATGCGACGGCTGCAATTGGTCGTGAGTGGAGTTTAACGTGAACCAACCAAAAACCCTTACTATTTATCCGCGGTTCAACTTATAATAACTCAAGAACGTGATGAGAAACTTGTAACCCGCATACAACACGTTGTGGTGAAAGGTCCTAGTAATTTTGGTAAACAGTGGAGAAGTTCTGAAACTTTGAAGAAGATTCGTTTGAAACCGCTAAAGCTCCCAACAATGATTGACAAGCTATGGGAACCACACAAGACACAAACTCAAGCGGTAAGACCAAACAGATACATCACACAACGACCGCTAATCAGAGAGAGAGAGGGGTAGAAAGAGAGTTACTGACCTTGGACTCTGCTCCGTAAACAATCGGGGTGATCAGACCATCGGGAGTTGAAACAGCCACGTTTACGTCTACTGTGTTATACCTGGCGAAAAGAAAACCGGATGTTCATAAAGACATGGGTAAGTTGAGAGCTGGATCGAGCAAAAGTCCATGGTTAGTGTTCAAACCGCAAAGCGTTTGCTGTCATGCAACAAATTAGGCTGCACGAGGGCTGAATTATACTGTCCAGCTGTCTGAACTTGTTAGACAACGGCAGTTCCATTCGGATGGTCGATATCGCCAATCCACCGAGCTATCCCGAGTTCACGCACAGTTAATCAAATGGACCAAGTGAGATTACCAATGACAGAAAAACATCGGCCGGATTTACTAATGGGTATCCGAGTATGCACACCGAGTCAAACGCCTTTTCCGAAGAGGCTTCGGGAACAGAACAAACAATACGTCACAGATTGAACACAAAGCTAAAACGTTTGTTTCGGGTAAGCCCACCGTGCGGTGCCAACACCACGAGTCTCTCGAACTACATGGAGGTGCAACATCAGTGCGACAGTAACCACACACCTTAATGCTCGCATGATCAACAGGTAAACTGTAAGAATAGAGGAGTTAGTTGTCGGTATCTATGCTTCAACAACTGATCATCCGCCATGACCAAGCTGAGACAATTCTAACAAGTCACTGAGGTGCGAAGATTGGATGGCCCATAAAATGAACCCCGAAGGTAGTGAAGACAGCCAGAAGGCTATGCAAACGTGGATTAAACCAGCCGAAATGCACGGAGGTTGAACACGAACTTTTGGAAGTGGGCACCCAAACAAAACTAATGCAGAGATCCACGATAAGATGAACATGCATGGATGATGAGTTACAACCTACCACAAATGCACAGAAAATGACCAAGTCGTCAAGCGGAGATCGGCAGTGACAACAACAAGCTGTGATCGAAAAAATGATCCAGGAGCTGTCGTGTGGAACAATAGACAGACCGCCTATATGCTGTTAACCAAAGGTGGCGAATGACGTGTAGTTCGTAATGATATGAGTGTACATATGTATATATTAAGCATATGCATAATGTGATGTAATGTAACAGCAAATGGCGGTTTCGGAGTTGAGGCTGTGTTAGGTTTAAATGATGTCAGTCGATCCACCACAGGATCTGACAAAAGGCCATGATACCAAGCCGTTGTGTTATTTTCGCCTATGCATACAACCACTGTCCGATTAGTGAATTGTGATACCTGATGACTTAGACAAATAAGAATGCGTTCTGAAGTGAAAAAAGAGATGCAAATCCGTCTGAATAGACGTACACAATCATACTATACATCAAACAGACCAGACCACGAACTCATACATACTCTGCACAATACATCCCTGACATAAAGAAACGTATTCTGACTGCGCGGCGACAGACACGACTGAATTCGAATCATCCGGGCGATTGATGCGAAAAGAAATACCACTACCGGGATTACCAGAAGGCACAATCCTGTTTCCCCTCGTTCTTAGCATGACAATCACGGTTAAACTAAACTCTACGAGTATCAAGTTACAGAAGTGATATCATAGTTTGGTGAATATCTCACATTGGCACTGAAGAACATGCAATCGAGACTGACAGCCGAGCCCCACACGAAAGTTTCCCTAACAACTCTGGAGAACCACTTGAACGGACAGCTGACTGTCATGGGGAAAATTCATCAAATATCAAGGTAGCGAAAAACAGGCATGTTAGAGTTGCTTTCTGGTCTTTTTTATTGGATTGGTTGCGCAAATCTGTCGGCAGCAGGTTAAAAGATGTCAAGTCATTTTGACCGATGAAACGATTTCAAACCTTTATTGTGCACGTAATTTTACGAGAGCGTTGGATGAAAAGAAAGCATGAATAATTGTCGGCAGTGGTAAAGAAATTGCACATCATATGGTGCAATAATTAATGGGGGCATTAACGACAGTAACGTGAAACGACGGCGACTTATTGCAGAAGCATGTCAAGATTGAATGTTAATTAGTCTCCATCGACTGCCAGAAGATGACAACAAATCACTCATCTGTTTTCAGTCTCTGGAATGATACGGAGTGTCAACAACGGGATGACGAAGAAATATAATGTCGTCGGAGATTTCGGAAGACGGTTCGTTTGAATGGGGTGCACGAAGAAAAGTGTGGATAAAGTGAAGGCCTGTATTACTGCTGAAATCCTGTGCGGCTCATGGACACCAACCATTAATGCGAACTCGAAACAATCGGTATTGTTCCTCAGTCTTTTTTATTTGAATTACTGGGTTGTTTAGTGGATGTCCACGGGGATACACAATATCTGCTCAGTGTGTGAATTAAGAGAATGGAGAAATGATCTGCATCCCCGTATATTCACGATGAAACGTCATTTTTATAACGACCTAGATATACGGATTAGCAACTGTGTTGTGACTGATATACTAACTAATCTTCAAACGTTACGCGTTTCTGGTCACTTCGCCTAGGTGTTTTCATGAGAGAGTATCGTCGGGACTCCTTAAACAGGGCTTGTCCGTTTATCGTACATCTGATTTGTGCCATTCGGACGGCTCAACAAATCAGGTATAACACGTCTGTGGTACGTTAGTAAACATTAGGCTTTTATTAGTTACAAACGAGATCATCTGTTGTCTGGATAATAAACTTGCGAGCTCTACGATTCCATTGGTAAAATGGTGAAAACGCGATTGAGTATTTCTGATGTATGGCGAATGTGCCAACAGGGTGCCTGAAGTCGTGTATCGTCTAGTGTGGTCTGCAGTGTGAGTTGTCAGATGAAACGTGAAACAAAGTGGTTAGATCAAATTCATGAAGCACACGAACGCACGTGTCATTGTGGAATCCTGTTACAATACATATATTGTACTTCTCATTCAAACAGTTCACGACTGTGAACTTTGCCTTTTGACATTACTTCCAAATCGTCACACATGAAATTGAAAACTTTTAAAAAGCCTCATAACGAGACCGGACGTTAACGCAGCGTGACCGTTTTGCACATCTCTATTGCTCAGTGGACTAAACTGGACAGTGTGGTGAACGCAACGGCAGAGTTACTCATGTCAGGTAGGACGATAGGCAGAGGTCTGATGAACTAGTCTCCTGGTCTCCCAGGTTGAGGATCAGAAGGCTGGCGTCTTCTTCCGAAAAAAGTGGTACCAGTTCTCGCATGTTACCCCCTACATGCTGTCTTATGGTACACGCTTTTGAGTGAAGGACTTCGGTTGAGAACCCCAAATCGTTCTTCTACTTAGGTGTGGGCTTCCGGGTGTTATCTGGATACCCCCATTAATGTTCGAAGTACCACTAATTCCACATTGCATCGGTCGTCTTGCAGTATAAAACAGGTCGCCCTACCTGCTGCATAAAACAGGATAGATGGACAGAAACACCTGTCTCGAATAGACTACATAGGTGTTAGTTACTTGGCGTAGCTCCATTCGAGACCCCCCTTCTTGTTAGGACATACGTAGGTTCATACCATACGCCAGTACATGGTCCTTTTAGTGTAACCCTACCAACAGTATGGAGTCGGAAAACAAGACTTGAGAGCATACACTGGACTTCTGCCACTCAACAGGTAAACAAAACGAATGCGTCATGTTAACCATAAATATGACCAGTCTGATAATCAACCAAGCAAACGCCTATTGATCCAGTTTAACCAGACCACCAACAGCTGATAAGACAAACAGACAGGCGATAGGACAACAGTACATCGACCATCTGCAACAATGAGAACGCGTCAGCAGCACGTTTGGTTCTTACTTTCGCTGGGCAAGAACCCCCATAGACCGCAACGGCTGGCCGTCGAGAGAATGGTCAACATAAGTACCGAACCAGCCAAGATGATAAGCTTACCGGTTCTAACTCAGAATGTCCTAACAGCCGCGGGACTTGCATCTTAGAGACCATATTTGAATTAGGCACCACAACAAACAGTATGGTGGTTTCTGGACTTAAAAAACATCTGGCCTCAGATATGTTATGCGTCAGACGGAATATCCCTCACAGCGGTTTACACAACAATTTTAGGATGGGTATCCGTAGGAAGCTCAAGCGTAACCTGATTGCCGATCGTGACGCTTGGCTAACCGAGAAAACTGGCGAAATGAAGACCGTCTTTGATTTAGTTATCACTGACAGCCTTTGAAAGCTTACTTATGTTATTAGCCCAGGACGTCCGGCTGTCAGTACAGTTGTCAACAAGACCGACATGCTCGTCTGCATTAACTCCAATGGATTAGGCCAGTGGGTCGGATAATTTTGGGGTCAATGTGGCTGGCATCTTGGTTCTACAGTGTTACCGCCACAAACTTACAGTGTGGTGCCCCGGTCGCCAGGCACAGAACAACCCGCTAAAACTGAGCTACTTAACTGCACCTCGGCTCCCAAATGTAATGGGGTTGCTGGGCCAGATGGTCTTGTGTCGGCACTTTTCAAAGAAGATGGCGAGGCGTCAGCAGTTTTTCATTGGGTTGTTTCAACTTGTGTGAACGACACAGAACATCCCTCTGTGCTGGCGCCACTCGATGATTCTCATGCTCAACAGACGGGTTTTTGCGAAAACCACAGTGGGGTTAACTTGACCCCAGTCATAACTGGCTTCCACTACACCTCATCAACATACTGCAGTCCAGGAGACAGGTGACAGGAAAAAACAAACGGGGTTTCGTTATGCACGAGGATGTATTGATCAAATGGTCACTCTGCCAAGTTCTGTGATAGCGTCATGCACACTGCCGATCAACGATTGTATATCTTCATAAACCATGAAGGTGCGTTCGATTCGGTCGATCGACCAAACACATCTAGGGTTCAATGTGTTCAACTAGCCGCCGTTGGGCGCACAGTGGTGGTGAGTGTAAGCGAAGTGCAAGGGCCTCTGCAATCGACAGTATACGACCTTTGACCTGCCTCAATTCTATCCCACATATTCGATAGACTGGCTTGAACGGATCGGTCAGATTGATCAGGTGGTATGGCTCGAGCAAATACACAGCGACCGCAGATCAACAGGGCACTATCGAACCTCGCGTTAGCCACACTGATTATGCTCCCGAACGCGTTCGGATAATCGCCGTGTTGCGAGGCCTGTGTTATTCCACAGGAACAAACGAAACAGTGAACGGGAAGAGGCGGCATGAACAGGCGATATCTTTCAACTGGGAGCGCGAAGCTGGTGAATACGTAGTTGAGCCGCGAAGTGTTTTATTAACTGCCAAGTTAAGTCACTTGGTAAGGGTTTCAGCGACGCCATCATCCTTAAAGAGCGAGGAGGTATAAACAGGCTTTTTGATTACAGTTTGTGATTCGTCTACCTTAGTGTTTATTAGCATACTCTTGTGAATAAACTGCTCAAGATGGCCACTTTCTAGCGTTGCTTAAACGCTGAGGTGTACCGAACGAACATTTGAACACAATGTCGGCGATTCATTCTAATGCTTCACTTTAGGTTTGTATCTCCAGTGAACTTTCTGATAGTTTTAGCACCAGCAGTGACGTACGTCAAGGCTGTCAACCTTCACCTTTTTGTTTAATTTCATTACAACGAAATAGTGGAGGAGTGGCTGCCAATAGGAACCTCTTACCTTATGAGTTATGTTGACTAGTCTGGAGACAAAGCATAAATATCTGACAACTTCCAAACAGCACAGGTGATACTGGACATTATTTTCGTCCTGCTATATATTTCAAAGTGCGTTCTGCAGAATGAAATTGCTTCTGCAAGACTGTTTATAGTTACGCAGATTGACCGTTAGATAATGAAGTTAAGCAGATAGTTGGCCGGCTACTGTTCTTAGGAATTCGTGCCATCAGTGGCGGAGATCTAGTAAATGGAACAGGGACTTATATTTCCAAGGTTAGGGTGGTATTCACTACGCTGAAACATCTCTGGTGATAGAAAGGCACCTCTTTAAAGCTTGAGGGTAGTGCACATAAGGCGACTCTAGAGACTGTGATGAGCCATGACTGAGAAACATGACCACACAGAGTAGAAGACGAGAACCGTCTTCAGGAATGTGACCACTGATGTCTGCTTTCACTCGGTCGCATCGGATATTATCAACGGGTAAGCAACGAAGAGGATAGAAGGCGAGCATTCCGTAGTGACTGCCAAAAGAGTTCCTTTGGTCGATCGTTACACAAATTTAGATGGTTAGTTCATACAATAATGATATCACCTAGTGGTTTGCCTCGCCGAGCACTTTGTCCGACGCTACAGACGATAAGCGTGCGGTGCGAGGTGGCCAGATGACGATCTGACGTAGAAATTTTGAAAAAATTCAATAGGGCGTTAGACACCATAGGTCGGGATCGTCTTCCGAGCTGAGATCCCGTAAATCGCAGAGTTGGGGGGTTAGGTACTTTAGAAGTGATGGTGGATAATCGGGCTCAGTGACGTGAATATTTTTGTTTGGCCAATAAGGAAGCTGTTTCGCCTTACTTATAGCTCGGTTGATTGTTGACAACGTCTAGGTATCTTGCTTTTGAGTGTTTGAGTACAAAAATAGAGGATTTTATTAGCTAAGTCCTCTTTTTCCTTAGTTAAGTCCTGCTCTCTTATTCATGAGTGCATGGCAATTAAGCATCAGTGCCAACCACTGGTGAACTGAAGCCTTCGATGAGTAAAAAAGCAGATGAAAATAAAATTCGAACGACGAAAGCGGTCAACTCCGTTTACTCCATATAACCACCAGAAAGAGGTCTACCGATGAATTAGAACAAAAACTGATCGCTTGCCGGTAGGTAGTAGAGGATGTGAGTTAACATGAACTGGACATTACTCACAATCCATTACAACTCTCACATTCCAGTAAACTTTTCAGCCATGCCAACCAGAGAAGCACCATACTAGAGAGTCGCTTTTGCTAGAGTCCGTGAATAGTGCATATCCTCGCCACAGTCTGCATTTGAACTCCGGCCATACTGTCACGAGACAACCGTGTGTCAACAGTACTGACAACTTTTGCCAAGAGCGAAACTCAAGTATAGTGCTTCATTTCAAGAGATTGTGCTCAACGTATTCTATCGGATAGTGTAGCCAAATCGGATTGGTAAACAAAATTACGCACAACGATGAACGGAAATCTGAAGTCAGTCGACCCTTAGTCCACGCGAACAGGACATAACACGGGTTCACTCCGGACTCGCATCATCGAAACAGTTGTGCATGTGTCGATCTTACGTGCGTGGTCCACATGGTCCACTCACGTGGTCCAGGCTGTCTGGCTTTCGGCAAAATGTTCTGTTCTGTCCAGCAATATAAGTAATCAGCCTATCTCCTAGCACACCGATTCGATTTGGATACTTGCCTACCTATGATATAGTTATCTCATGGGCTACCTAGACACAAGTTGCGTACGGTGTTGAATTTTACTCAGTAACTTGAATTAACCGTTTTTTTAATTGGACAGACGTCAGTATATAAAAAATTATTAATCCGGAAGCTATGGCGTTAATTATTCGTCACACCATTCTATGGGTAACAGCAGGAGCGTTCTAGTGATGTTTGCATGTAGAAAATACCCTTGCGGTAAATCTTCACGCTAAATACAAAACGGCTGCTTTCGTTGTTTTACGGGATAAAAGTTCCGGAAGTATACAGCTGCTGACCAGTCCAAATGAAATCCATCAAAGTTCAAGCAGTGCTTTGCTCAACTGTGTGAAAAAAAGTCATGAAAAACTAAAGCTGCAGCTGAAATGGGGAGGTTGTTTTACTCACAAGCTAAAGAGTAGTTTGTATTGGTCGCTTTCGTGTGTAACCGTAATTGTGGCCGGGCTGATAATCGGCCAATCAATAAATGGAAATTTATTGATCCAGTGTGGCCAGACTGTTTAACAGTCAGCGGAACAAACGACCAGCGCAGACAGATTAACGGGCAAAAGCACACTGGCCATCCACAGCAGTGGGACTACGTTAGTAGTATTTCTTCTTAAAAAAAGAATGAGTTAATCGGATACCAGGGTGTGATTTCTGAGATAAACGCCTAAACGACTGTCTGGGTAACAAAAACGATTAGGCCTGCGAGGCTCACTGCCAACTGCTGAGGTTGTCACGGCTGCGGAATATGCGGGCGCCAATGTGAAGGTATGAAGCAATGTAAATCAGTTGCTGATTTCTCGGAAATTGGTAACCACGGCTCTCAGAAACTCGTGGTGTAAATTGGATGACAGATATGGTTTCTAACTCAAAGGCCACACACCGCACTACCATCGTGACAGACAGTGACAACTGATAACTAAACGTTTTGTATGTACACAAGGGTTTTGGTCGGAAACACTTCAGACGTGCGTCGTAGTGTCTACTGAAGTTCAATTTCATAGGTACATCTCGTCCCGTTGAGAGCGGCTTTGATCGTATGCAGACCAAGTGGAGTTTTTAATCGTCTTCCCACAAACGTTCCAGTTAATAATTGCTATTCCGATGCACATTGATTGGAGACTGAATGGCAAACATGTAGGAAAACTTCCATTACATCTTCCTACTGTATCCCCTCCCCGTCAGTTTTGGGTTCTTTCAAGGTTGTCTACCAGTCATTTTATTTGACCATCGGACTGAGTGATAAGCAGGTATAACCATGTGGTGAGTAGCACAACCGACACAAAATTCCATAAATGCTGCTGAAATTAATTGTGGTTTAACGGATGTCGAGGATACGAAACGGTTATCAATATTATTGCTCATCACATAGGGGAGGGCTTTTATAAATTCGAGTATGCGGTTACTGCCAGTACACGCTACACTATTTCACAGGCCAACGAAATTAATGTGAACTCGAGGACACGGTTTTGTAGAGAACAAATTTCCGATTTGATAAACATGGTTTTCATGGTTGCATAGATTGTACATGTGCGAACCAAATGTCCGGGCTGGTTGTCGATTCTTAACCCATAAACAAAACCGCAATCTACGCATTTCCCGCAACTAGTAATAGTACGGTCCGACTATAATCGTTGTATCGCACGAAGCTATAAAACTGAGGGGTTTATGATACAAAACTGCCGATAAAAGGTTTCCAGAAGCGAATCCGTTCGGCAACAAAATTATTCCCATTCTTCAATACCGAAATCATTAAGCCAACAGTTTTATAGAAACTGTGTTGTAACGGAAAACCCTCGATTGTTGCGACTGTCTCCATTTTGGCAATTACTAAAAGAATGGACAGTCTGAAAAATTCGATTAGCGTCAATATCGACTATTATTGTAAAAAACCACTTGAACTTCATTTGAGTCCGTGACCATTTGTTCCGGCAAACCAAAATTTCGACGCTTTCTCGAACCGTACTTCAAAAGCTTATCCTATATGGTATCCCGGCCTATCGCTCCAGCCGACTGAGAGTGTAACTCGGGACCAAAATTGAGTGGCCGAGGGTTACTATCTTCACACAACGTGAACATTTCTCTACAAAACGTAAAATTTTGACTGCGAATAATGATTCATCTTGAAATTTTCTGTGTATTCCATGGTGATTGTTGACTTCAAAGACCACATTTTTTGTTATGCAGAAACAGCTGAATGTGTCATACACTGTTGTGCACATCGCGATCCCGTATCTTCTTCTATGAACGTGAATAGCAGTTGAATGTGAAATTTCCTAGACCCAGTATAACATAGAAAGACGTACTTTTCGACTTCTTGTACCTTAAGAATTGAAATTAGGACAGAAAGTTAGGAAAACAGCTGGAAAGGTACAATCCCCTTTGACACTCATCACAGTTTTCAGTGTCACATCTTGGCTTTTGGACAGCTGCGATAACGTGGGTGTAAGAAAGGTCACATTTCAAAATTAACGTGTGAAACTGACCGATGGTGACGTTTGGTGAATTGAGCTTCTCATAGTGACGGCAAACCATCCCGGTGAATTTTGAAAGTCTTCAGAATGACAATTACCCAGTTGCAAATAATAAACGTTGAACAATGAAGTATGCTCCCTTAAGATCCGAGTTAAGTAGATTCAGTGACTAACAAAAAAAACATCCACATTGGTTATTTTGCCCGAATATAACCACGGCACTAGGCATGCTCTCTCTGATGGGTGAAGACTGTGTAGCAGTAGTTGCACGTGTATACTTCTATCCTGATCTTGTTGCATCCTCAACCACTAAGCCTTCATAATACCCGAATCAAGTTTCGAAAGTGACCCCGCTGCCAAATCAAACTCCGTGATGCTGTTGACCAACTGCTTTGTTGTGGAAACTGCGGTTGAGAATAGTGAACCTCATCGTATCGTGGCTTTCTGTCCCGTGACTTCAATAGAACACAATTAAATAGCTTCGTAGTGTTCTGAACAACTGACTTCGGTGAACCGGACTATCGACGCTACTGTGAATGGATGAGGAAGGTCCTCCAAGGAAGTAAAAAATAACTTGAACCTGGAAACCGGGTGAACGCGATCAGAAGTGGGATGAACAATTCTTGGAAAACAAACTAAAAATGTAAGAGTTCCAGTACTACCAACAGTAAAACCACATAGAAGGGTGCAGTATTTAGTGAACACATAATCCGAGTTGAGGAATGTGCTATAAAATCACGGTCACTTACTGCCTGATAGATGTGTCCAGCCAGGAGGAGTTGCACTCCGGCACCTTGAGACAGGAGACCGCTACAGCCTTGATAATAATATCGTTCGTGGTAATCTTAATCGCATTTGTGTCTTTTGTACCGCGTTTGCTCAGGGTGGAATTGACACTTTCACGCATTTTGAGCACCTCATCCATTTCGATGTCCGCTGTGAGATAATAGTGAGGTACGCTGATTTGCGAGTCCGTGAGACGCTTGGCCATTGTCTGGGAAAGAGTAAACAATGGTCAAGGTTGTAATCACAGAAGTCTGTGAGCTCAGAGTGGGTGTAGTTTATCTCTTTGCATGGCACTTACAAGCAAATCACACTCACAGATGAGTGTAAGGAACGTAAAAGCGACCAGTAGAGTCACAGCCTAAGTTCCGTCACCGATACGTAGTAATGGGTCTTGGTTTAGAAAAACCAAACATCACCAGCAGAGAATCACAGCCTCCATATTCACATACTTTTCAGTCAACCTCTTTTGAAAAGAGGCGTCAGTAGTACATATCCTTATCAAGACCCGGAATGGAACGCCAACCATGCGTTCACGAAATAACCGTGTTTTCACACCATCTAAGAGCCTCAACCGCCCATCAGTAGTCAAAACATTACTCAACGGGTTCAATGTTTTCAGTGACTTCCACTGGAGCGGAACTCCTGATCGTGTAGTCGGCAAATGGATTTAACAGGACGGCTATTGGGTTCCCATCAGAGTGATTGGACAACCCGAACGTTACAAGTGGAAGTAAATGAATGTCCAGACATGACAACTTTGTCATATTTATTGAGATCAATGACACGTTGATCGACGTAGTGACTTGAGATCAAATGTGAATGTGAAAGTTGTGGTCCATTGTGAATCACGTTCAACGTATTGATTCTGCTGGTGTGTTTTGAGTTTGTTTAGATTTAACCAACTTCAATCTGAATGCTTGTGTGCCCGATTAATACTAACATGAGGGACACACTTCCACGCATACATACAGCACGAATGTTCTGAATAGAATAATTACGGAGGGGGGAATTGCGATTAATTCCTTTCGCATGCCCCCACCAGTCGCAAACGTGTGAGGCATAAAACAAAAATCACACGTCTTGAACAAGACAAACATACGGAGTGATTTGGTTCATGAATGACAATCAGTTAGTTTCTAGTCCACAGTAAAAGTTTCAATGAACAGGCAGTATAATCATAGAGAGTGGACTTGATTCTTGCCTTCGTCCTATAAAGTGTATAACGTATGTGAGTAGCATAGCACGACCCGCACGCGCGAGGACTAAAGAGTATGTGAGAACGCCAGTAAAACGACGGACCAGAAGCGATTATTGAAAAGGTGTATATGCACTAAATGTGACGTGTCACCGAGGCGAATGACGATACATTGCTGCCTAACACATGCGGATACACATCAAACATGTAAAATAGTATTTGCATTCGTTGCCCTATGCATTTACACATCTTGTAATGAAGTTCGTACAGTAAGCAACTTCTAAGACCAGGCACATTTTACAGTCAAAACACCCGTCGCCAGTTGTGTAGCGTTAGATGCTCCGGCGAAAAGTCGCGGATGAAACACACTGTCTGCTCTCTAGGCAAGAGGACAACCCGAGTGGTGAATACAAGCAAATATGGCTCGGAGTTTGTGTATGATAATTCAGCCGTGCCTAATATGAGGCTATTGACACAGTGGTCAACACGGTTGCTACACGAAAGCCTGACCGAAGTTCTATTCACGGCCGTGGAAAAAATGTTCACTACTGACGGTCTCTAACAAGAACGACCAACTTACACACCTTTCCAGTTGTCATTGATGTTGAAGAGAGTTGTTAGTTTCACTTTATGCGTCTTTTTTATACTTTTGCCGAGACACTCATTAGCATTGATGAGTAACATGCAGTAACCCAGTGGATTTATGACTAAAGCTGGGCAAACTATACTCTCAATTATGACTGAAGTGACACTGTGTAGGCGGTACGTTGACGGCACGTTTCTCATAAGTTGGAAGAAACAACACATTGAAAAGTGACCAAGGCTTTCGATCGACTATCCATGTTTCTCAGTAACCTTCGAGTAAAGATAGGACGACAATTGACCAGTCTTGGAAACCTCAACCAAACGTTCAGTGTGAGACGAGGCAACAAGAACGATAAGGTACACACTTTGATAATCGCTCCTGTTGCACATGAACAATCACTATTTTGTAGTGTTTTGCAAGAAATCGATGCTCTAATGATAAGCTACGGGCCAAACAGACAGGGTGATACTAGTCTTCGAGTGAAAAATTTCTCGAAAATTTTTTCAGAAAATGACACAAACTAGCTCCTTCAAGAAATTAACTGGAGGCGTCTATAGAAACTGCACACAACAAACTTTCTCAAAATGTCTTATTCGGAGTAACACAATTTGACAAGTGAACTGGGGTTATAATGAAACGCAAGATAAACTGCACTACCTTGAAAAACCAAGTCTTTACCCGATTTAAGGGTAAATTTCCATGTTCTTTATCCATCGGTAAACCAATCAGTTTTCACACAACTGCAGAAACAGTTGTGTCGGTTAATCAGAAGAAAAGATCAAAGCTAGGAAGGAAAATATTCAAAGCAACAGGGATGTGCAAGTGCGCCTTTTAATGGGTGACACTCGGTAAGGATGGAACGTCATGCCGTCCGCTGAAGGGCATTTATAAGCCACAGACCACATTACTATTGAGTAGATCATATTGTCAGTGTTGGGCTATCTTTCACGATCCTCATGAACGGTCACAGCTCACAAACTATTTTCTCAAAAGCCCCGCTGATTGGCCGTCGGTAGCCGGTTTTTGGCGTTCGAAAGTAACCGACTGACAATCTTTGCTCGCCGTGGATTTAGCTGTGAATATCACTCACGGCTATCATCCGGCAATCAAGTAAACAAGTGCGCAAACATAAAGTCACCGAGCGCGTCTCCAGACCGGACAGATTTCCATATGAGGGCTAGCTGCGGAATGAGCGGGATTCTCTAGGCGAGTAACCAGCCACAAACGAGTGGCAGTACCACCAGAACGTGGTAGATTAATGGCTGACAGTGGGGCCTCTTGTGAAATGCTACATAAGCCCTTTCGCGGCAGTATGACATAGCGCGTTACGCCACCACAAACGGATTTGAAATCATCCAGATAGAGCAAGTGCCATCCCGAACCACATGCCATCCGCATGGTGTGTGAACATATTCGATCCCAATCAAATACAGACAAACCTGAGGGGAGGCATAGGAATCACCATGGTGAACACCGCCTCTAATGGGTAAGGAAATATACCGGACACCCTGAATGGCTGAACCCAATTCGAACGGCGGATGAACCAATTTGGTCATTGAACCCCTGACAACAAGAGGTAAGCGTTGCAACCAACCTGGACTTCCTGGCTGGGGATAACTACTACACCAGATCCGCCCTCCCTAGTGAATCTCCCAAACTACTGCGCTGCTTCCATCGCGGGGTACACTCGGCATCCTGGACGGATGGAGTCTATCCGAAGAGCATGTAGACCGAGCTACCGCTGATCAATGGCTTACAGTGGAATTCGAACCTTGTGCTTTGTCCTGATACCTTGTGAATTAGGATTCGTTTGAACCAAATGTTCCGCGTCTGGCCTCTCGAGCCAACTTCCACATTCCTCTTGTGCAACCGAGAAGCATTATGCACCACAATTAAAGACCTATGAACATATAGTAATTACGAATTTTGTATTATGTTCCTACAGTAACTCACTGACTGAGGTGTCGGTGGTCGGGTTTCCCCCCGTGTCAAGTTTCACTGCATCGAAATAATCAACCTTAGGTTCCTTTATTGTTAAACAGCTCATTACTTGGCGACTCGTCGGTCTCGTTTTTGCAAACACATTTGCTGCCCACGACGGAAGTCATTGTTATAATGATAGTGTCGAACAGCAATTTGGTATTTTCACCCAACGAGCATGAGCCCTGAGTTGTCCAACCCATCAAACACCAGTTAAACTTGCCACCTTCAATTTTTTGGGCACTTGTGCAGACGAATCAGCAAGCTCTAACCCGTACTTTGGAGAACCTCATCATCGACATCCGTTGTCTTACATAGCTTTGGGATTACAACTCAGTGCTACAACTTCAATTTCCGTTAGCCGCTTTATCATGCACGCAAAATATATGCTTACCTGAAGATCCTGAAGCTCGAGCCGGTGATCAACCCAACGTTAGAATTGCCCTAAGTGCATAAACAGAGAGAACGCTGCGTGACTGAAGTGGTCTATGTTATCAGATTTGAGACTACGGTTAGAAAACGGAGGCACCTGTCACCAACACTGTCCAGTTGTTGGGGTCGCAAATGGTCCCACAGACCACTGTCTAGACTCAGTCAAGAATGCTTTTTAACCCTAGCTCATTAACCTTCTGAATGCCCCGCGGCGCTTGGAGAATCGAATGTCCAACTAGGCAGGTTGAATGCCAGTGGCCCACACTCTTACTGTACTCACGTAAAAGACAACGGTGAACGTCTGTTGCATATCTGTGCCGATAACGGTCTGTTTCTGGCAAGTGCTAATTTTTGAGGTTCAAGACATCAGTGTGCCACCTTGTTATCTCTATCGCCGAGTCAATCGCGGAAAGAGACTGACCACATGACCATCACCTAACGGGGGAGTGAATATTTTTAAGATTGTAAGTCGAACTGGAGAACCTGTTTGGATTCTCATTGTATTAGTGTGCGTCACTCCCGCTCTGCGCTTTGGTGAGACCACTTCGTCAAACACAAACCAACGTATGTAAGCTAGCAGGGATACAAGAGCTCCGTACTTACCTAAGCGCGCTTGTCTCCAGTCTAGGACCCCACTCATCAGACCACACTGAAGCACATTGTGGCAGACAGAGGACATGCAGTGCATGCGTGGCACTGCATCCTGGGGTACTTCTGCTCGTTCTGCTGCTAACCACCGGGCCTCTATGCGATCAATAGTATATTTTGATGCCCGCTGGAACACACCGTCCAGCAGAGTACAATTCAGCCGCTTTGGATCCAGAAACATTTGAGGGAGAATCGCGATGTCTGTTAGACGAACATACTATCGAGATGAAACAACCCGCTGTTACCGGGAGCTCTCAAAAGCCGTTTCATCTTCTCAAAGCAACAGGTGGTAGGGAGTCAGGTGTAAGTGAAGTAATCTGCGAAGCCAACGGTGAACCCATTAAAAGCCCGAGAAGAGGCTAATGTCGTTGGGCTGGGTGTCTCAAACAGCAGTTCACTTGGTCACCTTCGCCATTAACTAGGCCTTCAAGGTCCGTCATTGCTTACTTGAGATAAAGATCCTGGAGCGCCGTAATACACCCGGTCCAGACGAACGCCTATCTGCCTCATCTGTAGATGGAGGTCCATCTTTGATGAGTGCAGATAACTCTGTTCCTAAACACTGGTCAGTGAAGTCGTTCCAAATGAATGCGGTTTGGCTAACATCATCTCCATTTTCAAAAAGAGGTCCCGCACCTCGTGTGCAAACCACTTAAGGAGTAACCTGGTTCCTATGGTGTCGAATTTGCTCGCAGCCACTGTACTCCATAAACTAAGCGAAACACGCAAAGAACGTAACCCTGTGGAACAAACTGGGTTTCCCGACAGCACTGATCACATCTACACATTTCGCCAGACGCTTGGAATCCGCCACCAATACAGATGGCCGACGACTGTTACCCTTTTAGATATCATAAGGGCTTTTGATTCAGTTACCAGAAATGCGCTCTGGAACTGTTTATCGAGAAAAAGTGTGCCCTAGAAGTATGTGAACATTTTAAAGGCAGTTTGCTGTCAAACTTCGGGCAAGACCAGGGCTTATGATAGCGTATCGATGACCTTCAGCACTGCAGGCTCGGTGCAATAAGATTGCCTAGCCTCCACTTTCCTAATCAATAGTACGAGGTCCTAGAGCGCGTTCTGATGCACTGTGAGTATGATGGTGTGGAAATGTTCCCAGGCAGAGTGTAAAGACAGAGTGTAAAGACAACACAACTCTAATTTGAAATTTCCCAGGAACTCCAGAACATTCTAGACAAACTGGAGGTTTCAGTCCCGGTTTGGTATGGACTTTAAGCCTACTAAGTGCAAAGTGTTGTTGTCAGATAAACAAGTTTCCGCGCCTGTTCTCACTCTTGACAGTGGACCGCTAAACGTAAAAAGAAGTTCACATGCCTTGAGAGCTGTGTAAGCATTGGCAGAATGTCTGATGAGATCGTAAATCGTGTAGCAAAGGTTCGGATGGACGTTGAAAACTTACGCCATCTGTTGAGTCAGCATGATCTCAGTTTTTCGGTGAAAGGTACCTTGATGCTGAATGTTTGAATGTAGACAAGGCTATTTTTAATGGTTAGGTCCCCTTCCCTTCTTTTTTCTTCTTTCGTTCTGAACAGAGTTATTTCATGGTCGTGTGGCAGTTACGCATTAATGAGAACCACTGATGTATTACCGTCTGTGATGATGACAAAGATGAAGGACCGAGTGTGCAGAGCCATTAAAACGGCGGCTACACTGTACGAGTGCGAAACCCAATCCATTCGTGAAGCTGTTTACAGGGTGTCCGTTTTTGACCACCGCAACCTTAGCGGCGTACGGTGGGAACACCACGTCAGCTATGACAAAGTTCGCCCACGAGTCAACGGAACTGATGGACTCCGTCAACCCCCAGACATCACCTCATTCCACAGGCTCCATAGACTTGACCATGTTTTACGAAGGCCAACTTACCGCCTGCTACCTTTGCCTTGGCTCTGAATGACGGATCAAGCTGAAAGTGGCAGCCCGAGGACCACACTGAACAGAGCGTACCCGGTTTTCCGGCTGGGTTTAGAAGGACAAGAACACATTTGGTTGTGGACGACTTTTGATACGGTTGAGAATAGAACACAACATCGCTCGTGTTGAGAATCTCTGTGTACATCGGTGTACTTTATTTCCCTTCACATCCTTCTTCTTTCTTACCCTACAGAAGGCTTTTCTTCTTCTCACACTGTGGCACGTTTGGTACTTCCTGTGGTCACTGCGTGTTACATATGATAAATGTAAAAAGTGAACAAGTGACGAATATTTATTACGACGTTTCAAATTCACACTAAGATCCGTAAATGTGAAAGCTGCAGCCACAAATGAACACGGTCCGAATTATAACAATCGATTTCCAGTCACCAAAGCTGATCAGAAAAGCCACAGTAAAAAAAGAAATTGGAAGGCACCAAGTCACCTGAAACCTGTTATACGAAACAAAGTAATGTCCTCACAACTCGAGTGGGAGGCTAATTAGTTACGAGGGGGTCTACGGGTGGCAAGGAACAAAAAAAATTCGAAAAGCATACAAAGCTGCCAAACACTGGGTCTCCGAAAAAGTTACACTAATGATGAAAAGAGTCTACTGCTCAACGACGGCAATTGGATATTTGAAAGTTTAGATCACAAAATTATAATTTAGTGACGTCAATCAAAGCGGCTTCAAAACAAGCCCTGTTCACTCGCCTAACGTCACTTGTGAACTTGTACACATATGATAAAGCGGCTACTCTTTGAAACCCACTAAATACCAGTCCAGAGGGTACTGTGAACAAAGCATGAGTAAAATGTATGACTACTATACTTACCGCACGCAGGTCAGTGACTGGAACATCCTTAAAAGCACCAACTGAAGAAACAGACAGACCAGATGTTACGCCAACCAGATCAGACGAACGGAACATCCCTCGCAAGCCAGTTCCTGACTTAGTGGCGGCCAGCTGAGACAGATCAATGCCTTGTTCCGAAGCCAATTTACGCGCCAGTGGTGACGCAAACACCCGTTGACTGACCCCAGTGGCGGTAGGCTGTGGACCCGAAATCGCAGCCGAAGTAGGTGGGACAGCTGATAACGGTGGCTGAGTGGTCGACGGAGGTTGGCTAATAGGTTTAGGGGCATCGGTAACCTGAGGTTTGGCTTTGGCAGGGGCTGGTGCTTGGGCCTGGAANTGGAACATCCTTAAAAGCACCAACTGAAGAAACAGACAGACCAGATGTTACGCCAACCAGATCAGCCGAACGGAACATCCCTCGCAAGCCAGTTCCTGACTTAGTGGCGGCCAGCTGAGACAGATCAATGCCTTGTTCCGAAGCCAATTTACGCGCCAGTGGTGACGCAAACACCCGTTGACTGACCCCAGTGACGGTAGGCTGTGGACCCGAAATCGCAGCCGAAGTAGGTGGGACAGCTGGTAACGGTGGCTGAGTGGTCGACGGAGGTTGGCTAATAGGTTTAGGGGCATCGGTAACCTGAGGTTTGGCTTTGGCAGGGGCTGGTGCTTGGGCCTGGAAGAAAGACAATTCGAGTGGAATGCGAACGCCTACGAGATATATAGTCACCAACATTGAAACTGAGGAACTGAACGAACTTATAAAAATATTTTTAGTTCAACTCCTAATCAGCTCTGCCTTGAACTGCACGAATATCACAAAGCGTGAAAATCAAAACAAACCAACAACGTGCGTTTTAAGAATAATTAGTCAATCACCACCTCAGGCACGTGAATGATGAGTAAACAGATGAAGCTGTAATGTCGTAGTGGTGCCCAGATCAGGTGGACAACCCAGGAGTGCCAGGCTGAGCCCCAGGCGCCTAAATGATATATATATATAACTTGACAATAAACATCCTGCACGAAATATTAGCCTCTCAAAGTTGGGGCAACTCTGTAACAAAGTCTCTCAAGTTCAAGTAGGGTCTAGGCATAACGAACGGCTACTTCGGGTGTCAATTCCTAGACGCACTTAGGCTGAGGCAACTTAAGACATATGAGACCAATACATCGTTGAAATGTACAAGCTAGTGTGGGGAAAATGTCAGTACATCCTTACTTGTTCATAAAAGCTATGTAAGCCTTAGAACCACAGTAAATCATGCTGGTATAGTAAGTCGCCATTATAACAAAAGGTTTCTATAACAGACTGACTATGGAGTACAGGACAGGCGTTTGTATTCAATGTAACTAACTGTTGTAACAAAGGTCACAGTATGGCGAGCAAGGTAACCACCTCTGCAAATTTGTGTTCGCCTTACTGAAAAGCACGGAGTGAACCATAGTACATCCCATGCTCTCACCTCCAGTTCGCGTTACCGGGTTAGGCGTAACCGAATGAAGATAAGCGGAGTTCATAACGGGGTAATGAGTTCGGCAAAGATGACTCTATTAACTGCAATCATTGTTCAGGACAACTGTCGGGTGGACAGTGTTCAGCCGCATTCGGCTAGGTGGGCGGCGTTGTGGTAATAAAACGCCCACTAGTTACATGCCATAGAAAATGAGTGGTTAAGGCACTTCATCGTGACGTCACACCGGCTAAAGTTTGTATTGGACTTGATTATATAAAAGTACGTTTCGCAGGCCTTTTATTACTCATACGAAAAAACAGCAATGAGTACGTCAGACCAACAGGAAGTCGCACGACAAACAGCCGAAAACAATGAGATATCTGGTATACACGCAGGTTGGTGGCTACAATGAAACTACTATAACGTAATATAATCTGCCTGTACAAACCTCGTTATAACGATGCTTTGATACTCGTACTTTATTGAGGCAGAAAAATAACGATTAGTTGGCCAATCGGACAGACACTTTTCAAAATGTCATATTTTAGCTGGAAACCAATAAGCTGCCGAATGGTCGGGTGGAGGCAGCTGTGACATCTGTCCAGATGGGCCGTGGTACCAAGCTTGCTAACCCCACGACGGCGCCGAAAGTAGCAGTCCTACAGGATAGAATCGCGTCACGTGTAACAATCGACGCACTCTAAAGGTCCAGACAAGTTTAGTACAAAGCCGCTTTGCCTTACAGATATGCTGGCACGTTCCCATGAAATAACTTATCGGCTAGACAATGCAATGAGTCGCCGCCTGCTAGTTGGACTTTGTGCATGCGTTTGACGCAGCAAATAGCTCATCGGTCTGAAAACCGAACATCAAATGCCTCCGAAAGTGTCAGCATAGGCCTAAACATTATTGCGGGACCGCCGATTTTAGATGCATGTCGATGGGAAAAAGCCTGGCATAAAATGACCACCACTGGGGTGCTCCATGGGTCGATCTTAAGACCTCAGTGTACTACTACGTAAACAATCTACAGCAGATATCCAACAATTACCGTCCAATTTTCACATAATGAAACCAGATCCCAAGGCTTTCTGAAGAGCAAACGCTACAGCAGGAAGTAGACAAGTAATATCGAATAATTTTTTAATGAGAGTTACTAAACCTGGAAAAGCGTGGGCCATCAGAGAGAGCCAAAACAACGAAGTCATTGATCATCATAGAAAAATTCGGTAAGAATAAATATCCACAAGCGTGGGACACTGAACCATGGATACAAACCTGTGATGTTAAAATGTGTCCAACATTAAAAAGCAGCTCGTGAAGCCACCCAAATGTTTTATCATCTTTGATGGAAATTAACACTTACAGATACGGTAGTCTCCGTTCATAAGACCGCGACTGGAGTGGTTCCTCTCTTTACAAAAACGTCGTGTCTAGACGATTGAACGCTAATTAATGAAGTTTGCAAACTCTAGTTAGACTGGCTACCTGAGAAAGCTTAAATATCTGGGCCTTTTCCAGGCAAAAGAGGTCCAGGATGAAATTAAAGGTAATAAACAGAAGCTCAGAGTGTTCACTTGTGACAAAAAATACCGCGTAGGGGGGCGCAAACTGAAACTCAGAAAAGAAAGGAACAATGTAGAATTCCAGGACAATCCTTTCATGTGTAAGTTAGTGGACACCTAGAGTAGTTCGCCCATGGAAATGCCCGTAGCCACGACAGTGACAGGATTTCAGCACAAACATGAACAATGTTGGTCGTGCAATTTCAGAAGGCGATGAATGGCTCAGTTTGTAGCAAGTCCAGCGACCTAAGATGTTTATCCCAGTACTTACTCCGCCTGCTTTCATTCGCTTTTAATTTCTAAGTCGACGATATCTGCACATGCCAGAGAATTCATACCCCGAAGCAGCAGCGTAGTGGAAAGGGGTGGGTCAAGCACTGGGGATTCAGCCTATATGCTATTTGATGAGTGGTGTAACTGGTAGAATTGTTTGGACCCCGTATCTTACAATCAGTAAGTCCTTCCAAGCGAAAAGCTCAGCAGGTCAATCGAAAACTGGATTGACGGAGTATTTAGAGAATACTTACTTTACAACATTCGTACTCATTTGTTGCAGCAGGGTAGGGTCCTCGGAGCTTATATATGCATATATTGCATATCCTTTGTCCATCGGACGCAGTTACCTGGACTGAACAAACAAGCGAAGTAGGGTGTACGCTTAAATAACATGGTCCACAGTAGGGTTCACTGGACCTTCAGATGTATACCCGGACTGTGTAGTGCTGAGGACAGTTAAAGATTAACTTGCCTCATACACCTATTTCTACAACTCTTAACAGACTTCCCAATAACGCGAAATGTAAGCACGATTAGTGGGGAGTCACTTCGCGGTTTTAGTAAAAAACACCACCATACGAATGAACATTGGGATATTCCGAAACAGAACGCAAGCCTTGGGCACAGCAAATGGATTATGAGACCGCCGTAGCCAATACACAATCGTTTTAGGCCTGCAAACGCACAGAAGATCTCACGCGCCCTAAGTATACTACTACGCCCGTAAACCTCAACTAGGCGGCTACAACCAACATCGCAAAGAACACTCAAGCAACCAAATGAACAGATTATCCACAAATGAAAAACAAACTTACATCAGAAGCTGTGGGCGCATAATCTTTGAAAGCCGATACAGAGGCTGAGTCTTCTACGACAACGCATAGAGGCTACGAAAGCGTTAGGCACAGTTAGTATCAGTGCCTACCGTTCCAACCGGAATATCCTTTGTGCCAGCCGGGGCGAGAATTTTTGCCAAGAAACCAGTGTCACTAGCTTCGAATGACATTGTGGCTTTATCGGTTTCTATTTCAGCTAAGAGATCACCTTCGTTCACCTATAAATGATTACCGACTCCGAAATGTTGGTGTAGGCATACCTCATCCCCCTCACTTTTAGCCCAGCTGACAACTGTCCCCGTCTCCATAGTGGGAGACAAATTAGGAAGTTTTATGACAGTGTGTGATGGGTAGGCTATAAATGAGAAATCACCAACTGCAAACTTACAAGAAAAGCGCGCAACAGAGAGCCAATGTGGGCCAGAATTGAAATATTTAAGTAGTGTGTAGTCACATGTTGCAATTCTCTTGTAAGCGTGTGCGGCTAAGTGCCGCAAGCACAACGGCTGAAGACTGCAAAAACCAACGCATTTGCGCAAACCAAACAAACGCCTCGAGCAACGAAGCGCCATTAGTGGATACACCTTCAAGGTCAGCTCAAGGTGCCACGGTTTTCAAATTTCAAATCCAGGACTTGGTGAAGGCCAGTGCCTGTTGACGTCCTGATGCTTGACTGGTGTGATCCGGAGATTGACCAGACTGCGCTTTCTGTTGATGTGTTCAGTGGTGGTCTAAGGGTAGAGACAGAAGAAAAGGAGTAGCAAAACAGAGTAGGAAAAAGTTGGTTCCAATATTTGTCTAGCTCTCTTTTAAATATATCTACGCTCTCAGCCTCAACGATTTTTGCAGGCAGCTTTTTCCACGAGTTGACTACCTTGTTAGTGAAGAAGTTATATCGGACAGCCAATCGTGATCTTTTCTTGACTGTGAACCTATGGTCCCTTAACGTTCTGTTCTGACGCATCCCGAACAAACCTGCCATGGGGCTTGTTCCAGCGTGGTAGGAATTTTGTACATTTTAATAAGGTCTCCTCTTACCCGCCTACGTTCGAGCGAGAATAATTCAACAGAGTTAGTCGGTCTTGGTAGTTTAGACCCTTCATACCCCATACCATGTTTGTGGCGAACTTTTGTACTTTTTCGAGGGCGGCTATATCCCTTTTGAGATATGGTGCCCAAGCTTGGACGCAATATTCCAAGTGGGGGCGAACTATAGTCGAGTACAGTGGAATGAACACCGCTGGACAGCGGTTAGTGATCGCCGATTTCAGTCGATATAACGCCCGCCGCGCTTTTGTCGCGGATGCGGTACACTGTGCAGATGGAGTAAGCGCACTAGTAATTTGGATACCCATGTCTTTTGTTTGCTGCTTAGTTGTTAGTTCAACTGTCTGTCCACATGCATCCCTCAAATACCTGGGCGTTGACTGGAGAGCTTTGGCGAGGGTATCCACTGTGTTTTATCGACTCATTGCAGCTCGAGAGGTAAACATTAGGGAGGAACAGGCAGAGTTTCGCTCAAGGCGGGGATGTGTAGATCACACTTTCACTCTTCGTCAACTTCTGGAGCAGCGTCCTGTGTACCGCCGGCCAACAATCGCTGTATTTCTCGACTATAACGGTGCGTTCGATTCGGTGGATCGATCCACACTTTTACAGTCACTTAAACACAGGGGTGTATCAACCAGTTGTGTGAACGTACTGTCTGCGTTTTATTCCCATACTTCAACTCAGGTTAGGGTTTAGAGTGAACTGTCTGACAGTTTCAGCACCAGTAGTGGAGTATATCAGGCCTGTCCACTTTCACCAATTTTGTTTGATTTTTTCATAGACGAAATAATGAAGGACTGTCTACAACAATCGCAGGATACCGGCGTGGACTCTATTATCTGGTGGGAGGTTGGCTGATATTGATTATGCTGAACACAACTTTCAAGCGGCATAAACAATGCTAGACGCTATTTCGCATTCTGTTAAGTACTTCGGAGTGCGCCTTGAAGCCTCAAAATGCAAAGTGCTTCTACGAGATTGCTGTGATCACGTAGAGTTAATGTTGGATAATGAAGTTGTGGAGATTGCTGACCCGTTTTTGTACTTGAGAAGCTGTCAGCGGCGGCGGAAGTGTAGGAAATGAAATGGAAATGCGTATTTCGAGGGCTAGGGCGGTGTTTGCTAATCTACGACACCTTTCGCAACAGGGGGGGTGTCCCCCTGAAGCCTAAGGGTCGCATATGTAAGACAACAGTGAGGGCTGTATTACTGTACGGCAACGAAACTCGGCCACTCAGAGTGGAAGACCTGAACAATTTTCGGATATTTGATCACCGATGTCTGCATTCAGTCGCTTGTGTCGCGTGGTACCAACGAGTAAGCAACGTGGGGTTTAGGCAGTGGGTGTTTAGCACTGATTGTCAGACGAATTCTCCTGTTCACTCCTTACATTTTCACCGACTCAGATTGTTGTCATTTTGTTGGTTTCGTCAAGGTTTGTTGCGTTATTTTGTGATTGCTGAGGTTTGATTGATGTTGAAAGGTGGCCCTACGCTCTACCCTCTTGCCCAAATGAGATACACTATTCCTCCTTGTTCTTGCACAACCTACCTTGACCGTTTCCCCCACCCCTATATTGTCCGAGCCCTGTAAACTTCCATATACCGGAATTAGACATTTTTCTTCCATATTTTCCCTCGAGTAACTTATGATTCCCGTCGTTTCTCGATGCATGAACAGTCGTTTTGCTCTGACCAAATCAATGACCTTTTGTTTGAGCGAGCTCAACCCGTTTTATCGTCCACCAGTGTTGATCGGTGCCTGATTGTAAATTTGTTGTGCGGGCACTTTCTTTCTGTGATTTCTGAGGATTTTCACATTCGAGGTGAGAGACAATTCTCTTGTACATTGATTCAATTAGTACCGTATTAAATCCAGTTATTACGAGCGCCTTCTCTTTAACCGTTTCGAGGCTAGATTATCTCTGTCGTTGAATATTGAGAGGCATTTACTGGATCAACAGATTACGCGTAACTCGGTGTGAACTTGGATCGTTAGCGAACGATTCAATACATATACTGAGGATGCCAGCTGGTCGCCTGCCACATCAAGCACTCTCTGCCGACGCTGCGGCCGACTGACGCAAGGTGCAAGGTGGACAGACGATGACTCGGTGTAGACAAATGAGATCGTTCTCGAAGGAGTTGATCGCTGTAGGTCGGATTCGCCTCCCAGGCTGGGAATCTCACGACTCCCGATGTCGGTGGCTGGTGATTTCAGGTGAGATGGTGGCTAACCGAGCCAGTGGCGCGAGTGTTGTGGTCGTTCGGCCGAATTTTCTGTGATGTGAGTGCATTTGCTGATGCGTGTCAGTGAAGGGCGCCTTGCTGATGAGGCTTCACTTTTACTTACAGCTCGGTTGTTTGTTTTCGAGATGTAGGCACATTGATGCTGACTGCTTGAACATCGATGTACCTACTTTCTTAAGTGGTTAGGTCCCTTCTCATCCTCTTCTTATTTATTGTTTCTTCTGATACAGGGTTTGCTTCCTTCTTCATGATTTTGTGGCGGTCAGTCACCGGTGATTCACACTGATATATTGGTGTGTGATGATGGTAATTTTCATGATCATGATCGTGGTTATGGTCATGATGAGCACTGGGGCGACCAGTGCATTTGGCGTACGTTCTTCTCGGCATGTGCCCAAACAGACTTTAGTTCCGGCGAAGTCCATGATTCTACTTACCATCGGGTGGCCAGCCGTCTTCATGCCACGCAGAGCACAAACAATATAGTGTTCAGAGTGGATTTTTTTGCGTACGGAGAGAACCTCAGTGCTAACAAGAGGGGCTTATATGGTTAACACTTCTACAGTATTCGCCCAGCAAACAGCTGATATCATTCGTTTCTGGTGCGTACCAGCTTTTGTCCTCTAGACATCGAGGCGCACTCGTTTCTAGTCTAGGTTTCCATCCACCGGACTACAGTGAATCACATTGGACTCACGATGCATAATTGCAGCACCGCCTTGTGTTGCACTACTGCTCGTTTGGCTGCCAAACGATGGACTTCCATGTGATCATTCGAACTTCTTGATGTTCGCCGAAATGCTCCATCCAGCATCGGGCACAATTCAGTTCACAAGGCTACTCGCCCGGAACTCTCGTGAATACGTTAGCATTTCCGGCGCCTGCAGACAACGCGTTATTAGACTGAAGCAAGCCGCTGCTACACGGAAGTCTTGAAAGTTTTTCCGCCTCATTTGAATAACGGGTGGGTGGGTGCGTGGAGCAAATCATGAGCCTATTTATAGCCTGCAACAACGCTTAGGACGCTAGGCCGGACCTTCCAACAGCAGTTCAATGGGTTACGGTCGGCGCTGGCCGCATTTTCGGGTTCTATCTCAGCTCATTGGTCTGCAAACGTTTTTGTGCCCACGGAGTCAGAATTCTCATCGAAGATCAAGTTCCCAGATATACCCACTCTCGCTATCTTAATGGATGGGAGCATAGCCTCAGTCAAAACGACGACGGTTCTGCCACAGAAACTACCGGTCAGTGAAGTCTCAAATGACTGCGGCTTGGATAACATCACTCTCAACTTCAAAAAGGGGTTGAGCACTTCGTGTGAAAATTACAGAAGGATTGGCCTGATTTACATCCCATAGGTTGTTTGCAGCCACTGTACTTGGTAGCCTACGCGAAAAGTGCGAACAGAATATTCACGAGATGCCGGCTTGGCTTCGTCCTGACCGTGGCTGCGTTTATCACACTTTTACACTTCATCAGATACTCGAACCCCGCCGTTTATTCACAAGGCCAATGGCTGTTTTAAACAGCAGAGGCACCGTTGGTTTAGCTGTCCAAGCCGCACCCTAGGACTGTCTATCGGAGGTGGGTATGTTCCAAAAGTATATCGACATTCTGAAAGCAATCTAATGTCTGACCTTAGGATGGGTTAAAGGTCTAGAGTGAGGTTCGACAGGGTTATCCGGACTCCCTTCTCCTATTTGTCTTCGCAGCAGGGATCATAGAGTGAGTCCAGACAGACCGCGAACGACAGTGCAAAGCTGTTTCCAGGCGCTCGAATTCGGGACAGAGTATGCAGACGATAGTATGACGTTGGAGGTAACTGAGAAGTTTATATGCCTTGGGAGCTGTATAGGCGCTGGTGGAATGAAGTTTGCCAAATCACGCCATCTGTGACTTGATCTCAGTCTTTCTGCGAAAAGCCGAATGAAGAATGCCACTGTAACAGCGGTCCCATTGTATAGCTCCCAAACCTGTTCCATCCGGAGGATGCTCATTGTCCATTTTCGACCGTCGCTGTCTCTGAAATGTTGGCGGTGTTCGGTGGTGCTACGAACCCCTGAGAGAGAGAGGCCACAACAAACATAAAGACCATAAGCAGTATCTAGATAACGAACGGAACGCAAAGAAATTGCTAAACGGTACGAAAATCAGGACGCATGTATCGGGACCCAACTCTGGCAACCTTCACCCTCCAACAAAAACGGGCAAAGACGGTGTTCAAACGAGATTCATTCGCTGCTCAGACCGAAGGCGAAAACAACAATGTACAGTGGCTGTATTTATATTTTTTCAGCTGCCTTGGGCTTCAATCACTCAACGGACCAATTAAAAGTCAAATGATAAGAAATAATCGAGGCATGGTAACACTGAAAGAAGCTGTAACGGTAACAGGTGTGTACGAAAGGTATACGTACAAGCAAAAGGGAGACGTATCCAAAAAATGGGAGTGACTCATTGACAAGCCAAAACCAGTGGAATCAAATAGGCCACCGCCTGAGAGAAAGACAGCGTCAAGAAGTAGGTCCGGACGACGACTGGTAGATAATTCCACACACGGCCTGGAATAACAAACCTTCCGCGTTCATGGGTTGACAAACACGCGGAGCGAACGCAGTGTTGCTTTAAAATTGTTCAAATACAGCGCCCGAAACCCTCGGCTGTAGATCCATCAGGTCGAAGCCGTCTTCACCTCCAGACGGACAACATCAGAGAAAACAGGATTTTCACATTTAGTACAATCCATTCTCTAAGATGTTGCAGCGAAAGTGAAAGATCTGTTGAACTCAGTCCCGTCCTATTTCACCTATACTGCTTTAAGGGGCGCCATCATGAAGCGGACTGGGAAATCAGAGACCAAGCTGTTACACGAACTGTTCAATTCGGTCCAGCTAGGCGACCGGTCCCCATTCTAATTGCTAAGTTATATGAGAAGCCTTTTGGGCTCGCTGAAGCTTGACGAAGCCATTTAAAAGCAGTTGTTAGCGGAAAAGTTGCCACCTGCAGTACGGCACACTTTGGCCGCCATGGATGATTACGGTTCAATCGACAATATGGCAGTCCTTGCGGAAAAGTTATCGGAAACTTTTCCTTCACAACCGGTGTGTGCCACAATCACAACAGTTCCCATATCGTCCTCTTCAGTCTCAACAACCGACGGTCGTTCAAAACTTTTGATATAGAATATATGCCACCGTAGGATAGTATGGCTATGCAAATCAACGTACTGAAGAAGCGCCCATCCAAAAGTCATGCACGATCTGACTCTTCTGGTTTTTCAAGGTGGTGTTGTTACCACCAAAACTTTCGGCACAAAGCGAAGAAATGCACCCCAGCCATGCGCCTTTCGAACTCGCCACGCGTCACCGTCACACAGGCAGGCCAGCCAGTAAGGGCGACGACTGCCGCTGTGTTTGCACACCATTTTGTTTGACCTCCTCCTAAAGCAAAGATGTTCTTCTCTGGTCACAACAGTGTATCGAGTGCCAAATGAGCAAAGTGCACAAGCATGCAGTTACTACACCTGGCTTATTCTCCCAATCAGACGCTCGTTTTACTCATGTACACCTGGACATCGTTGGACCACTACCACCCTCCAACAATTGCTTGTGTGTAGTGGCAGCCATCTATCGTTTCACCTATTGGCCTCTGGCTGTGCCCATTAGAGATTTTTCAGCGGGGACAATTGTTAGAACCTTCTTGGAGTATCGGATCACCAATTTTGGTATGCCACCTATGATCACCACAGATAGTGGCACCCAGTTTCAGTCTTCTCTTTTCCGCAAATTTACGCAGTTACTAAGTTGTTCACACATTAGGACGACTGCATACCATCCTTATGCCAATGGTGTGGTCGGGCGTTCACACCGGCAACTAAAAGCATATATAACCACCCAATCCGACACAACGAAATGGAGCGAGCGCCTGCCACCCATTCTTCTTGAAATCTGGTCTACAGTTGCAGAGAATATCGGTTGTACTACTTCGGAATTAGTTTAAGGTACCACTTAACACCTCCAGGGGATTCATTGAACCGTCGACACATTTGGATCCAGGTGCGAATTTCATTTCACGCTTACGACATATGTCTGGCCTTCTTTTCACAACAACCCGTCAGCATTGGCGCCGGGAACAAAAATGTCCGGATTTGAGCACATGCAAATTTGTTTGTGTGCCAGGACACCCTGAGGAAACCACTGCAACCACGATACCTCGGCCCCTTTAAAGCGGTTGAGTACGACGACAAGTTTTCCACTGGAAAAGGTTTGGATGGAACGAATCCTTATCCACTGATCGACCGAGACCAGCCTACACAGATCAGGGTGTTGACCACCTGACCCGATATTGTCTGGAAACCACTCCTCCCCATCCCCAACAGTATTACATCCAGCTGCAGCTCATCCCCTTTGTGTTCTTGAACAACGCACCGCACGTGGATGGCGGTCCGTACAGTGGCCGAAACGCCTGGCAGATTACGATACGTACTACGGTTGTCGGGCGTTTGGTTCTTTTTTCTCTTCACTGCTGTTGTTTCTTCGTGTTTTGAATCCAGAAACGCTCTGGTGGGGTATTGCTGTAGTGTCCACAGTTCACAATTATGTTTTGCAACTCTTTTGTATATTTGTCTACATACCGTTTCGTTAACTTCACCTGTACACTTGTTTGAAATGATCATCATTTGTTTATTCGGTAGTCATGATCAATAAAACGGGAGTTACCGCGCCGTCTGTCTTTTCTGTTTGCGTGGATATTTAGGCTCGTTTCTTAATCGCACGACAAACCTTCCTCTAACTCCACGTGTCTGGTGACCTGTGAATGCGGAACTTTTGTTATTCCACGCCGTGTGTGGAATTATCTACCAGTCGTCGTCCGGACCTACTTCTTGACGCTGTCTTTCTCTCAGGCGGTGGCCTATTTGATTCCACTGGTTTTGGCTTGTCAATGAGTCACTCCCATTTTTTGGATACGTCTCCCTTTTGCTTGTACGTATACCTTTCGTACACACCTGTTACCGTTACAGCTTCTTTCAGTGTTACCATGCCTCGATTATTTCTTATCATTTGANTTTCGTTAACTTCACCTGTACACTTGTTTGAAATGATCATCATTTGTTTATTCGGTAGTCATGATCAATAAAACGGGAGTTACCGCGCCGTCTGTCTTTTCTGTTTGCGTGGATATTTAGGCTCGTTTCTTAATCGCACGACAAACCTTCCTCTAACTCCACGTGTCTGGTGACCTGTGAATGCGGAACTTTTGTTATTCCACGCCGTGTGTGGAATTATCTACCAGTCGTCGTCCGGACCTACTTCTTGACGCTGTCTTTCTCTCAGGCGGTGGCCTATTTGATTCCACTGGTTTTGGCTTGTCAATGAGTCACTCCCATTTTTTGGATACGTCTCCCTTTTGCTTGTACGTATACCTTTCGTACACACCTGTTACCGTTACAGCTTCTTTCAGTGTTACCATGCCTTGATTATTTCTTATCATTTGATTGATTAGGCCACCGCAGAAACAACCGGGGAACCCAAATGCTCGAGACCATTGGCGGGCATTCAGCTTCCGAAATTCGAGAGGTCCACTCCTCTTGGTAATCAGGGCGAATTCTTGGGAAAGAATGTCTTTTCCCAACAGGTGGGAGCACCGTACGAGCAGTGGCAAAGATCGACGACGTCTTTGGAACGGATAGCCTGTTAACCCTTGAGCAGGATGACCGCGTCCCACAAGTTCCGTTGGCTTGGCCACATCTCATGAGTGCCAACTCACCGCCTGCGACACTATGTTTTGTTTGTAAATGTTGGGCTAAGTTGGAATCGGCGACCTGGTGACCAGCGCACGACCTGGGATGTGACACTAAGGTCTGCTTCATTATGGCACTTTCCGACATCCGGTTGGGGTCCCAAGAATAGTGACCACCTCTGACTAAGGAGGCGGCCTGACAGCGAAGAACAACAGTCAATGAAGCCTGATCTGCGGGTATCTGTGTATCTGTACAACATCTACATATATATGCCACTAAACTGAGAAGCACCGATGGTCATCAACAGGTTCAATTCGAGAAGGCACAACTACATCCAACTGTGATGTTGACAGAACCTGATCGTGCACGGCCGGTTTCCAGGACTACTCAGTAGATGGGCGCGATGATAGAGTCCATTAGAAACTACATCACAAAGTTCCGTTCCGATCAATACTCTGGGGTCCATTTCAGTATCGGACACCGAAAACATGAGGATGTGTTCGAGACGGAACCAGCCAATATCGATGATGTCCTATGTTTTATCCCTGCTATACAAACCGGATCCTTCGGAGCTGATACATTACACGAAGTTCACTAGGGCAAAGTACGCCCGTACATTCCACTACAACGACAAGGTCAGGTGTCCTTGTCAAATCTTTGGTATGCAGTCTTCCCAAACCAACATCTGATAGTAGTGCTATCAACCGGACAAAGTTCGATCCAAAACTTCTGTCACCTATATCAGAAACGTCGGTGAAAGATGACAGCACTTACAGCTGACTCCAGGATGGCTGACCAATTCAAGATCTCCATTTTCGCCGGTGATCTGAACTCTGGCAGACGCTGGTATCCGGACTTACATTATAGCAGAATGGAGCAGGAACCCCACATGACACTCTAAACGATCACTTTCATTCATTCATTCATTTGCAACGGTCATGAGCCGAGCCAGAAGGTGGTATGATTTGAGTCGTCGCCCACCGAATGCCAGAGGTTTGTTAACAAAAAGCTTGATGTCATTATGATCGGTCAGTCGTCAAAACCTACAGTCTTTCCGCCCCCAGTGAGTATTTTATGGTCATCCTCATCTCGGAGGAAGGTGGCGGCCAACCAACCGGCACCAACTGAGCTGACCTTAGACACACCGCCAGGGGCACGGTGCTTGGCTTCGAGTGCGATAATGTTTACTTCCTGAAGGCAAGTGCTGGAACAGAGTAAAATCACAAGAAAGAACACCGTCACATAAACAACAGAAGAATATCTGCCTGAATCGAAGCCCAGTGAAATTTTCAGGGGCCGACCCATCAGTCGAAATCTATCTTTGGCACACTGTTAGTCGATTATGCTCGCCGGTGATGAGTATAGTACGCTGGTCTTTAACAGTACCTTCGTTCATCCAGAGCTGGATGTAACCTCAGTCAGTTAACCCATTTTGGAACAAGATGGGTCGAATCGCCGCGAAGTCATCTCACCCATGACGTCTACAACGCCACTGATGACATTCTAAAGTTATCTGGTGAACAACCACACGGGGTTGCCTTTGGCACCGTCTACTTCACATGCTGCCACCCCACGAAACAACCACAGTTTGATTCTTTAGGGCTTGATTAGATTGGCAAGATGAAGATGAAATTGAAAGACCCATTAATCTCTGGGGCAAAATTGAGCCAGTTTCGTGAAAAAACAGCCAAATGTAGATTCAGCACTCGCCAATCATGTACTTGAGCTTCACTATGGATCATAGTAACCACTATCCATACCCCAACAACTTCTAGGCTGCTACTGATATGCTGCCCCCGTCTCAACCTTCGATCACATGTTCAGCCCTCGGCCTAGTCGGTTATCAAGGCGCGTCTTCACCTGAGATGCACAGCCTTTAAACATCCCGTACCAAACTGCTGATGAGTAGCTGTCCTTGGAACTTGTCAGGAAAAATCCAAAACCTATTCGGCAAATTGAAGACAGCGTTCATCCTGGACAGTCTGCTGAAGTATTGTGATTCCACCTACAAAACCGTGGCCGCACCGGGTGACTAAATCTACGGAGTAAGAGTAGCCAGTTCATCTCCACCCTGGTGACCAAAAGTAGCTTTTGATGCGGTCTGATCCTTACCACCAGCAAAAGGGAACTACGATCAAAGCAAAAAATAGCAACCGACGTCATATTCATCGGTAAGACATTCTCTGACCGCCGCTTTATTCGACTGAGGGAAAGAAAACCAATAACGACCTCTTTGGTTAAAAGCGCATCCCAGTCTACACAATCACTATTTTCGATAACAGGCCAGGCGATCGCTTAGCTACGACCTCGACATCGAGTCGACAGTGAGCACAGAACAGACAGACGCCCTCTTCTGCCTGAGTGTCTCTCAGATGCCGAATTCGGAAGTGGCCCTGATCGCAACTGGTAAATCAAATGTACTCGGAAGTTATCCGAACACTTCAGGTCATTGCCGAACTGGTTGCTGAAGCAACCCGCTGAGACTGGACACTGGAGCAGCTAACACGAAATCGGAAGGGTTGGCCGGATAACAGGCGGTCAAACGGCTTGACACAGTTCTTCCTAATATGTTCCGCCTTTTCAAAGTCCCACGTGTGTATAGTCTTCAAAGAACTTGGCCTGATCTCGCCACAACTTCTACCTAAGATGATCCGTCAGCTTCATTTCGGTCACCCGGGCCTCAAGTGAATCAAGGTATTGGTTGGAAGCTGTCCATTGTCCATTGAGGATAGGCCTGCAGGTAGACAATGCGCTGCTTGCGCGCAACCTGGGCAGACAATTAGCAAGATATGACTCAAACCACCGAAGTAGGTGGACTTGTACCCCATGATACGAAATTTTACCGAGTAAAACATGGTACATGCGATTAAATGCCTTGGCAAAGTTGAGGCATACGGCCCCTGTTCCATTGCCTTGGTAAACTGTTTTGGTCCAGTGGTCAGTGCTTATCGAAAGATTTTTGGTACATGAATGGCCCTTGAGAGAGTCGCGCTGCACATTTAAGGAGTCACGAGAAGTGAGTTGCTCATACAGCACACCGCTCTTTCAGAATGGGTATGATTGTGTCAAAGCGTAGTGACTTAGTGATGTAGATTCATCCACGGCTTCCGAAAGAAAGGCAGTAAGCTTCTCACAGAGATCACCGACAGAATGAATAGAACTAAAGTTCACCAAAACCGCGCTGCCAAGTGGCTACGCAGCTTTTTCACATCCATTTTTACGAGTGCTTCTTCGATTACTGACCGTTAATCAGAGCAGGTCCGTGTTGAAATTGAAATCAAGTAACGAGACTGCATGATCACTTAATCCCATGGTCCGGTGATCTTGAGGTTACAAACCACTAACTCTTCATTAGTGAATATGTAGCATAGCCGCGACTAGTTATGGTCAGTATGCCACCGTGTGAAACTAAAGTCATGCTCCGTGAGGCCCATCACTCTGATTGTGTGGAAAACAGTGTCGGAGTGGGAGTTCCGGTGCCCGCGTATTAGAAGACAGGAAAACTGATTTCAGGTAAGTTGAAATCACCCATTAAGAAGATTTGAGAAAACCCTACGGTGGGCAAAAGTTCCAACTCACGTACTGGTAAGAGTTCACCTTATGAGTTGACGGAAGACGGAGCATGAGAGAACAACTTTACTGGTCAATGATCAGAACCGTCAAAGCGAAACGAGCACCAAACGATTTCCGGAATCGCAACACTGCTGGAGGGAAAGGGATGGAAGGAATTGTTGGTATAGAAAACTGGTCCCCCTCTCCACCTTTAGTTCCACCAACGCGTGCTCTGATTCTAGAGAAGCGCTGAACCACGATTTCGTTATAGCAACAATCTGGGGCTTCGCGGAGGAACGAAGTTTGCGAAGCATTGAAAAGCCCTTTACTAAACTAGGCGCATTTGTGTACATGCACTACGGAGTCAATGACAGTGAAGTAAACATTGTCCTAGGATTATGAATGAGGCAGTTCATTCAAAACGCAACGACTGTGGAGATCGCCGACTTCAACTTGCCTCGGCCGTTCGCCGTTGTTCGAACAAATAATTCACATTTGGATTCATTAGGATACGACTACACCACTTCGCAAAATAGATCCCGTTGAATAGTTTTCTGTTTAGTGCACACCACAGGCAGCGTCTGATGCTATGGACACTGCATCGGGACATCAACACTCCGAATGATGTTTACCAGGATTGTGCTGGATGAAATTCTGAAATCCGCATTTGAGGAGTCCACTAAGCCTAAAGCTGAGCTCCCTTTTAGCACAGAGTTGACCGACACAGAATATGCAGACGACTGTCATACTGAGACATTCTCTTGAAGGCAGGCAGACAATGTTCAAATAAGTGACTGACCCGGCTGGTTCATATGCACTGGGCTCCTCAATCAAATTCAAAACAGGGGACTGGTACGCAACAGGGACCTTCTCGAGGACGAAAGACCTATCAACTCTCCCAACTTGCATCTCTGATGCAATCGAGGCGCCTAACAGCCTCTGTGCATCAGTGTTTGATGGTTCACCTCCCACTGGCGACAAATTAACCTGCGGGATGCGCATTCACTAATAGTGCTTTCTCCGTACTGAGATTTCATCTCGAGTACCCTGAAAATGACGCAGGTCACTCATATCCCGCGTCAAAATTACCGACTTGGTGTTCACACAAACAGTATGAATGAACTTGCCTGAACTGGGGAAACACTGCTCTATGAAGCCGATGATTTAAAGGATTCTCAGAAGTGCCTCGACTGACAGAAATGATATGAAGTTCACGATTTCCATTTATCCACATTTGAAAGAATTGGTTACCTTGAGCAGTCTGAACAAAGCAGTTAGAACATGAAAACTGGTGAATGCAAGCATTTCGTATCGACTCATCAGTACCAACTTTACAATAACATGGATGGGCTTTCTTATAACAAACGAATGGAGGGGTGGACAATCAATAAGCGGGTTAGGATAAATCACTAAGTCCACGGAAGTGTCAAGTTCACGAACAGTTGTTTCTGAACACAGAAAGCTGGTTTGAGTCGACTAATTGCAATCGGTTCAACAAACCTTAAGCATCTCAGGATTCTGGATGCACAAGACGGATCGATAACATGACCGGTGGTCAAGACGTGTCTAGCGACTTAGGAAACTGGCTGTTTACGCGTTTCAGCAACACTGCCATTCTCCGGTGACATGGACTTCTGTACCCATTTTGGTAGATGTTCCTTCATTCTGGAGCTCAAGCCTCTCTCGATTCTGTCTATGTAACTTTCTCCGCAGTTACATACAAAATGGCAAACATAATGTGAAGTGGCACCAATAGGCTGATCTTCTTTGACTGAAGGCACTGGTAGCTTCTGGGTTCCAGCGATTACATGGAGTCCAGCTGCATTGAACGTTCGTTTAATTGAGTTTCTTATTCGCTGTGTTGTTTGGTGCATGACAAAAGTACCCCTAGAAAGCAGCTCTACGTGGACTCTCCTTTTCTCTGCAGTGATTACCTCTCTGGGTGGTACCTTTTGTCTACTGTGCCTACCTATGAACCCTCTGGGGCAACCATTTGATTGTAGGACAGAAGTAATCAAGTCTAGTTCCTCCGCGAGACTTTCGGGCGTACAGATTCGCCTTGCGCGTGTGAACGGAGTATGTACTAGTGCTCTTTTGTAGTGGATCGGTGTGAAACTGCTAATGTTTAGGTATTGACCTGATCATGTGGGTTTCCTATACGCGGTTCTTCCAACCGAGCCATCTTCCCGACGACTTGTTAGGATGTCTAGAAATGGCAGAAATTTGCCGACCTCAAATCCACAAGTGACCTTTAGATGAAGATGACAACTATTTAGGCGTTGCACCAGGTTATTAATCATCTGTTCAGATCGGCTGAAAATTAATGTCATCTACGTAACGCTTGTAATATGACAAGTTTCCTATCTCCGTAGTTGCTCGATTTTTAGCACGAACAATCTGCTAAAACGGGACCTAGTAGACTTCTCATGGCTACTCCGTCTATTTGACAGTAGGACGGTTCAAGAAAACGAGAACTGACATTCTCAGTACAGAGCAGCGAAGTTTCCTTCAATATGTCGGTGGGAAGTGGTAAAAAAGTGTGACTCATTTCAACGAGCTCACAGCTTTAGTCAACGGTTTCATACAGCAGGACATTTGTGAAGAGTGATTGAAAATCTATAGAGCACATTAGTTCATTATCAAGATTGATTTTGTCCACGTCACTGATCACTTCAAAGGAATCTTTGATGGAGTATGTCTGAAATTTCTGTTTTACTGGGGTTAGAATGGTGACCACCCAGCGTGCTAATTTGTGGTAAGGTGAGTTTGTCATTACCAAAATTGGCCTAAGCGGTATCCCAGACCTGTGAATCTTTGGTAGGCCGTAAAGTTGATGTGTTGACTATCCGCACGGCTTTTGTCGAATTTGAGTTGCTATGGTTCACTCCATCACCCACTTCTTTCAAATTATCGGTACAGAATACACGTTAGCATAGCTTTCGGCCAGGGCTTTTCATGTGTGAGTCCGACATTGCTTGTAAGAAGTAGAAATACGTTCAGTAACACTTAAAAAGGCGCTGTTCCGGAGGCATTTTAAGAGTCAACTGCTTCACCCACAGTTAAATCAAACGATTGTCGCTCCCCTGCTAGTTATCGGCCAATCAACCTTACCAGCATCCCATGCAAGATAATGGAGCGACTGTTAAAACGCATCATCTTTAAACATTTATTCTCAAACAACCTTTCTCTCTTTGACACAGGATGGCTTTCTTCCCGATCGGTCATGCATAACTAATATGTTAAACTTCATGAATAACATAACCGGAGTCGAAGACAATGGTCACATCTCGGATGTTGTCCTCTTCGTCCTTATCAAGGCTTCCGAACGTGTCCCACATGGTCATCTGGTGCACAAACTAGGAGCTTATGGATCCAAGGAGAGTTTCTCTGCTGGATTACTTCCTTTCTTGGTAACAGGACTTTCAGAGTAAAAACCGGCTCGGGCCTTCCGTCTCTCTCCTCGGTCTCTGAGTGAGTTCCCCAAGGATCGGTACTTGGTCCATCGTTGTTTCCGAAATACATCATTGCTCTCCCAAGCTTATCTCTGGCAATACCCTCCCTTATGCCGATGGCTTAAAAATCTGGAATGCGTGTGACCCGAATGCATTGCAGATTGACGGTGACCATATTACTTGCTGGTCAGATGACTGGAGTCACTTTAGATGACAAGTGTGCGCACATGTCACTTGGAGGAGACTCCGAGAAACTATTCGTGATACACGGTGCACAATGTGTAATATATATCGCGAAAGTTGATCTCAAAAGACATAGGGGTTTGGCTATCATTTGGTTTACCCTTCTCTCATCACCACCAGTTGACCACCGATAGGAGTCTTATGACGCATGAGATGATAAAAAGAGCCTCCCCCGGTACACCTTTCAAACGCTTTACGGAGTTTGCATAAGACCACTGCTCGAGTATGCCAATCAAGTCGCGTACACCGGTCTGAAGAACATACCCGCCATTGAACGTGTCCAGCGAGTAGCCATCAAAATGGCCACTGGCTTATGACATCTCTCCTACTAGTCTCACCTCAAGATTCTTGATCTTTATCCACCTGGGTTTCGTAGACTCGGCCGCGACCTAATTCTTACACACTTTCTCTTTAGCACAGGACTCGTGCAACAATTCCTCACCCTAGTAATTGATAACAGTCGAAGAGGTCACCACAAGAAGCTCCATCAGCTTCGACCTCGGACTTTCTTAAGACAACAGTTCCTCTCTCAAAGAGTTGCCAACTACTGGAACGACCTACCACTAGAGATTGTTAGCTACTCTCTTAAGGAACATATCAAAATTTGATCGGATTCCCACCTACTTTGGAAACGGTTAGATCGGTAACCCACTCTGTTCTGCTAGATTATTATTTTACTCTGTTCTTGAGACTTCCTGTAACCCTCAACAGCCGTGCTACGCTCTGCTTTTAATGAATGCCTTTCAATTAGTCAGAAAACCGCCGGACATCGGAACAAACAGACTGACTGGACCTGGGTAGTTCGGCCCCCATCCTCAAACCCGTGCACAAACCGCTGAAATCGTTGTCATCAACATCAACGGTGCGATTAGCAATTGTTGAGTTCTTGCCTTGTTCCAACTGAGGCTGTCAACAGTCTCCCCATCAGGTATCTGTCACATGCAAACGGCCTTCAGGCACCTATGAATAGACCTTATCAGCTACCATCAGGCTCCGCCTCTGTGACTAACGCAACGTGAGTTGAAATCTCACAAAATGCACCTTAGTGGCGGTTTGTCATTCACACTGTATCTAGCGTCCCATTCCAACATTGAGATTCTATGTCGACACGCACAAAGTTTGTTCCTTTGTCTCGATAAAATATCGGGCGTTGTTGCTCTCCTTCCGATAAACCTTTGTTCCCTGTGATTAGGCAAAACAATCCAAACCAACATGTGAGTAGCGGTGCCAAGGGGGTCGTGTTCTCATAGAATGAAGTACAGCCGTCAACTGTTTTCCAGTTACAACGTTCTGGAGCAGATAAAAGGCACACTACCCATTGCCGTAACACCATGTGAAGTCCAAAACCGTTAACAAAGTGATGAAAGCACACGAGCCTTTCTGAACTGACAGTCTCTCGAATGAATGTGGCAAAGCATTGTGGGATTTTTGCACATGGTTCCGAATGGTCCTCAGGGCGTAGGTTTACATCACATCGTCAATAATAGAGTTTTCCTGTGCGTCCAGTGCATTTACCCAAGGATCACGAGTGTTGGTCAGGACGGTTAAAAGTGAATTACTACTTCACTAGCTGCTGTCTGCAACATTCTGTAAGGTGCTATTTCCGAAAATCAAATGTAGGCCGGGTTACAGATAAGGCATTCCGCAGTTCCGTAAAAACTACAAACCCTTAACAATGTACCATGGTATAGCTCATAGTTTGGGCAATACAAAGAAAACGTCAGCTTGTTGTAGGTCGTACACACTGAGTTACTACCTGTTACAGTGTACCTGACTTTATACGCCTCAAGTAGATTACTAAGCCCATACGCCCCAACCATGAATCTATAACCAACACCAGGTAATACATTCTGATAAATATAGCACAATATTTTGCGTCAAAATCCAGAACCAAAGTAGATAACTTCTTGTTAATACATAGCAGACAATCCACTACAATGGGAGGCAGTTTACAAAGTCGGATTTCTTTTGATGTTCCTCATTTCCCACGAGCACACGAGTTAGACATAGTTTGCACTTCACATAGGGACGTTTCCAGCTATACTTCGGCTCAGTGTACCTCAACAACCGTCAAATAACCCACTTTTACTGCACCCCATTAATGATCAGTGTTCATTGGGATGCTGTGAGTTGGACCGATTCATCTAAATGATGGCTTTTGCAATTCTGTGCAAATTAGAATACCCGTAACAAGTCCGCAATATTTGTAACACTCTGAATTGAGAACCTCAAATGGCCCTAGAAATCCTACTAGGATTAAAACCTCATGTGTAAGTGATAAGATATTGTACTGATTGAAGTAAGCAGTTCATATTCATGAGACAAGAAGCCGAATTGGTGGATTTACGACACTATTAAATAAATCACAGTCTTTCATTGGCTGATCGTATTAGCATCTGCAAAGTCACAAACCGTAAACTGATTGGTGAAATACATACCAAAGAACCTAGCGAATAACCGACGGTGTAACATGGAAGCTGTTAATCCAATTCTGACGCGATGCTTGGATCGATCGCCTGTCAGATCTTCTATTATGTCAAGGTTTGGAGAAGCGGGGAATCTAGTAGACTTTCACCACAATAATCCATTGGTGTTACAAACATCATTCTGGTGTAATGTACCCTTATTCAACTGAGCACCTTCCACAGGTTCGGTGGATTTAAACGTGTCAGGTCACTGATCCCGCGGTTGTCTGAGAAACTCTGAGCCATCTAGCCACTTTGCAAACACCGCACATTATTCATTCCTCAAGACGCTCAATCTGAGGGTTTACCACATGACGGTAGGTTTCCACTATCGTGAGTCAGTAGCTTCAAGAAAATGCGACGGTTTATTCGCGACGAACTTGCTGGAACGTGCCTATGTAGTATAACACGGTTGACGGATCTATCCAAATCCATTAATTTGAAACAGAAAACTAAACTCGAAGCATCGTTTGGAATATACGAACAAGCACATCTGCGGTCAGCTCGAGCCAATGGAGTGAAATTAACTTGAGGCGTGCCAGGCCAGCCCATGGAAAGAGCAGTGTAACAACACACTCCTCATTGATATCGCATAGGCAAACATGGGCAACGTCACCTAATCCCACTTCATCGCAAAAGATGTGCAACTCAGCCACTTTTCGCAAATACGTTTGGTCAGATGTGGATCCCCGGGGACCCGCATTTTATCAAATTCTTGTAAGCGTTTCAACCAGTCTCACGGCGCCGGGAGACTTCCTCTAATTAGTGGGTTGTCCCACACTAGCTTTTAACGGTATAGCTCTTGAAACAATATCTTTAACACATGACCAAAGAGAAGCAGACTCGAGCGGGTCGTAGAGAATGGAGAGGGCAGAAAGGATGCTCCTCTCGTCGTGGCTAGTTTCACGGGTAATTTGAAACTTACAACAAACTGGTCCGCTTCAGCGTCCGCACCCGAGTGGTAACCTGCCATTATCTCACATTCGCAGCGCGTTAAACAACGCGGTGCAGTTAGAGAAGTCTCAATTACTACATAGTCATTCTAGAGAGCAATGACATTAAACTATGGACGGCTGTTTTCGATTTGATGTTATTGCTGTTTTGAGGAGTTCGGTTAACGAAGTGGCAATCAACATCAAACTTCATTACTGAAGATACATCTGGTGAGTAAGATCGATGGTCTTCAATGTAACGTTCTGTAGGGACGGACTAACACATGCTATCCTCACATATACCCAATTACCTTCGCTTTCCCCCTTACAGTCAAAGGTATATGCGTGCCCACCTCGCCGCCATCAGGAAAAAATTCCCTCCACATTTTCACGGGACTATCTACATGGAATAATGATCAAATTCTCCGCCAGTACACCATCTCCATCCTCCAACCACTGTAACATGTAGGCCAGCCGACTCCATATTGAATGCCCGTGACTCAGTGGACCAACCTTTGGGTAACGTTGACTCACCAGGGGACAGCGTTCCTCCGGAGTAGGGGGTTCGAACAACAGTTCTGAAAAGAGAAACAATATGTGCAAGCATGAGCCGAAGGCCCAGTAAGCCATGCACACGACTTACACAAACGAAGGCCAAGACGGCACCGACAACACAGCAGCACGCCCCGTTACACAACTCAAATTACATTTGTCCGCGCTCTCTGGTTTCGATTGCACGTTACACCGCCCCTTTTTGGCACGACCTTGAGCATTAGGCCAGTGATCACCTTGTGAAGTCCCAGTTGATGTAGTATCGTCTTAGAACTAGGTAGCTCAAAGTTTTCTGCCTAAAATTGAATTTTTCCTTCATGTAATGTCTGCTTTTTTATGTTTTGTTGCTCTATTCACATGGTTAACTCGTATAATTTTCAAATATGGTGTTCAAATGTGTATATGTTTAGAAATCTGTACGTTGAGCACGTTCTCCTGAGTGTGTTTCTCAAAAATGCGTCGAGAACTAAACCATTATTGTTATCATTATTAGTTAAAAAGAGAGAATCAGGTGATCCCAATTGGGCGCACCATCACCTGATATTCAATGGGTTCGCCTCCAAGATAACCCTGGGACCACCAAAATATTCTCAGGGCGGCAGTGTCTGCTTCGGGCACACGAGCTCACGGATTTAGAATATGATCCACTCGGGGACCGAAACATTAGAAATATCTCCCATGGTTGTTCCTACAGAAGAACTTCGTTGAAACCGGAGCAGGCGATGGATACAGCCAACTGGGATTGTACTCATAAATCCAACTGCGAGTCAACTAGTAACGTCCACGCTGCCAACACGGCCACTCCGCCGCATTAGTCACATGATAATTTAATATGAAGGGAACAGTATGCGACTGGATGGATCGGAAGCTATTGACAAGGGCCACCAGTGAATGTAGGCGATAGGACAGACGGTAGGCGTTAGGTACATCTGAAGTAACAGATAGGGAGCGTTAGAAGTACGGGTGAACAATAAGCTACAACCCGATGACCTCAAGCTTACGTTCGAAATCTTCGAGAAATTGCGAAGGCACTGCATCCTCTGGAAGAGTAGTCCAGTTAAATACGACGGGCCGAGATAGGCAAAATTCAGCCCTTATAGGGTCAT
>QNGE01004444.1:0-13902 GCA_008508345.1 Paragonimus westermani
GCCGCCGCCACTGGTATCTAACGAGAAGCTGTTAGCCATGTTCAAATTTCTCAAGCATTGCATGAAGGCCTTCTCCGAAAAGAGCATTGTTGCGTCTGTGAAGATACAGTGACGATGCACTAGGAACGCACCGACATGTTATCGGATGTAATCACTATCACTAAAAAGCGGCTAACATGGTACACGGGTGAAACCACTCCGCCCACTTGGGTTCCACGTTTTACAGAGAGAATGGAGAATATGTCGGTTCAACGTTGCAAATGTCTATCACGATACTGAGTATAAAGACATCTCAGCGAACATGTTTTCGATCATTCATCTTCAGGCAGGTACAATTATATAAGGAGTTAGTAAAGTTGGATCGATACATCCATGGGACTTCTGCAGTCAAACATATCACCGGTCAGTCATTTAGCAATGACTTGACTGACCGGTTACATCACGTTTGTCCATTGGTTTGACCGCGCAGCCTGGCCGTCGATCCCATACACATGTGGTCACGGTAAGTGCAGTGTCTGAATGAACCGTTCTTGATGACATAATATCGGGTCAAGCAGCCTGATCATGGTGTTTGTCCATCATTCGTCGTTTCTGAAAATACGGACATTCAGGGAGAATATCACTCATTAGACCCAACATAAGGGTAGTGCAGTAGTCTGAAGATAACTCCAGTCTGCTTGTTGTATGACGTGTAAAACACCAGCGCCTGTTCATTTAAATTTCACCTAGAATCGTGAAGATGTTTGCTTGCTGTTGCGTGTTCACGTTCGTCCGTTTGCATATTTGTTACCCCCATCAGCGTTGATGACATTCTACACAGTTCCAACCTATCCGGCCAATTCGGAGGAGTAATCCTCGGAGGTGGATGCAACAGCCGCAGGCCATTTTCTCATTGCCTTATATCAACACGATACTGACGAATTTTCGTCATGCGATCTGTGACTTATCACTTTAAATCGCAGACGAGGTGGATGTCATGTTGCAGTTGACAGACTCATTTATGTCGTACGAACAGGTCAAAGAGGTTGTTACTAAGTGTGGCAGCTTGTTTGTTCATTAGCGCACAACCGAATTGCTCGAGACGATCGAGTTAGTAGATCAAAGGCCTTCACGGCCCCCGCGCCATTTACAACGCTTTAATTAATTAATCGAGGGGTCGCTCCCCACGGCAATGCTGATCCCAGGCAACCTTTTCCAGTAGTCGGATTCAGGGTTAGCCTTAAGACACTCAGGTCATCATCAGCACCAAGCATATGACAAACTTACGAGAAACAAGTCCACCAATTCTTCATTTCAGTGCAGGCGGCAGTGGTACTCATAACTGACCATGTGAAGGAGCTTGCACTTTAAATTCAGGCATTCAGCGCACTGAACTCAAACTTGCTTACCACGTGTCCCACTTCCGATCGACGACTACTCCGTTCTATTGCAAGCAGGCCTACATCAAGTGCCGATCCCAATCACTGCTGGTAAATCCAGCAGTTTCTTACTCATGCCCATTTCTGCCGTATTCGAAAGAGGCTGGTTGGAAAGTCTATCTAAATGCGAACGCCGCGATCAAATGTGAGTGATGGTCAACTTGAAAATAAACCAAATCCCCGACTACTCATCAGTATTCCCTCTTTCCTTACCAAACAGTATCACGAGACTTAGCTGGCCAGCACGCTGCGGGGACTAACTTTGTCGGACTTCCTAGTAGTCTTTTTTATGCTAAGTACCGCAAAGCTACTGTCTCAGGGATACCAGTGCAGAGGGCAAGGTTGTCTTACTGGAGAAGTGCGAGAGAATCACGGAAGAGCAGCTAGGTACACCCGCATCGAACGCTGCATCTATTATTTTTCATGCCTAGCTTCCATACGCACTGAATCTGGTCAGTTGACAACCTCAAAACGATCTTTACTGTGGCCGACGTCCAAATTCAAACCATCAGCATTGATTTATCAGACATTTCAACCTGCTATTCGACGCATGTCATCGCTGGCCAGTCGACTTCAGGTTGAAGTTTTTATAGGGATTTGGCTGGCATCTCTTCTTTCACTCCAGTAGACTTCAACTTAGTGACAGATCACTACTCCTTAATCGTCTAGAAGTGCCCAATCTTTTGACAGACGAATACGTTACCTCCAGTCACTGGCGCAACACAGTACCACACTGTCACAGTTGGTCCGCTTGTGGCCACCTAGGACGGTTGCCTAAAACCGGACAAGCTGAAAGTAGCGCGCACACAGTCCAAGCGCGTGCTCAGAATTAGCACATATACCAATAAATTAAGGAGACCGGTACAAATGAGGTGACTACCCCACGCTTGATGACGCCCCGGTATCCGACAAAGTGTAAAATGTTGCACTAAGGCTCACATCAGCACAGTTTTCATGACCGCCATAAGATGAGGAAGGCCGTGGCCCCGTGCCTATGGCAAAAGGACATCAATTTATGGGAATCCCTGGTAGCATTATAGCATTACGTTACATGAGATTCTTGCTGGTGCTGCCTGCACAAATGCAGCCGTCATGATCAGTTTGAAGGTGTCGACGACCCTACCTTCAAGGTAATCTAACGACAAGTTGGTATAATTTAAGCGGTCACCTTCGTAGACCTCACATCCCGACTGAGTATAGTGCTAGCACTACTTTAAGTGGAAAATGTTTCCAACTTTGCCTACAAATAACATTGCTATAATGCAACTGTGTTTGCTCTCCAAAACTCGCACCCCCGACCTGGCAATCCACCACATCATCACATACGAGAGACTTCATGACGATTCTGTGCCCATTTTAGATGATACGCCTGAATTATACGTATATGAAATAGTACGAAAATTTGTTCAATGCACGACTGTGTCGATTAATTTTGCTTTTCGTCAAAGCCACAATAATCTTTATTCCTCAAAAGGTTACACAGAATACACCCAGGCGCATTTGCTCAAGCAATCACACACGTATCAATATGTAGCTATTCCTCTACAAAATTGAGAACGCCCTTTTATGGCTAATTACAGATGAAGTATGTGTCGTCTTACGGTGGCCAGTTAAATTGCCTAATCCATTAATTTGACACTACGTACTGGAGGTATCCGTCCGTGGTGTGCTACTGGTGCTGAGGACAGTTTATAGAAAGAATAAAACTACTGTGTTGGATACATAGAAGCGAACCCCAAAAATGCATTGAACTTTGAAATCGTTGCACCGTTTTCCCCTTTATTACATGTTTATCACGCGTTACTCTGGTCAAAACCTATTGAAACCAGACTGGCAATGTAGTCACTTTGGTTGGAACAGATTACGGCCCAAATTTGCAAATTTCTACTGAAGGGCAGAAATAGAAAATTACCTGTCAGAGGCTTCACACAATCCAGCTGGACTGAAAAAGTGTATCACAAAGTGATGAGATGAATATGTGTACTTGGTTATTTCGACTTGATTCTTATTCTGTTTGCAAAATATGTATTAACAACAATATATATTCCTAAACGCAAAAACAAGGAGCACAGGATTTGAAGAAAGGTTAAAGCAGAATGTATGTCAGCAGTAGCATAAATCATTTTGAACAACACTTGGCAAATAATAAAGCAGTAACAATTGAAAACGCAGTCTCTGTCGATCATGGACGTCTGGTGTTTGTTCGAGCAACGCATCCTTTATAAATAAGGTGGATCCAGAATAGCCGCATCTGTGGGCAACGAGCGTTCATAAATTCTGAGCCCGTCAAGCAAGTGAATCAGATCCAAAAGAGAAGACGACCGTATTGGCTAGTTTCTTGTTAATGAGGTACTGATGTTCAAGAACATTATGATATACCTAGTAGAAGAAGATAACAACGAATCTCGTTAGTGAATCCACCAACTATACCAGTTGCTGTATTAACGATTCACGTAAGTACGATCGTGGAGTAGCAAGAAAATATGAGGATGAAAAACTACGCGGAAACAAGCTTCCACAAATAAACGTTATCAACATTTAGTAAAGCATCAACAATAACATCCAAGGAAGAAATGGTTTATCATGCGCGTAACGTGAATGGTCGTGTCAGTCTGCAAGAAAGGCTTGTAATCGTCATCAAGAAGAATTCCTATGTAAGCAGAAGGACCAGTGCGAGGGGAATAACTGAGGCACGGGACAGTCACTTGTGGACCCGATAATAGCCTATAGGGTTAAAGTCAGAGAAATCAAGACTAGTGGTCACTTTGGCGTGGCCACGTGAGCTTCAGGGTAAGTCGACTCTGATGGGTTGAGACATTATCATTTTGACATATACAGTCATTCTGGCGGGGCAATCATTTGGGAGCAAATGTTCCTGTGATATGACCCTGTGGTTCTAATCACAGATCAACTGAAAGAAGATGTTCGTGTTAGTTCCAGTTGGCCAAGTGGCTTCCCATTAGTGGACTGAACTGTCATCATTTTATGCTATGTAAATACATGTTGTCATTCAACTGCTTATTGTAAGGTCTTCAAACCCGTTCTGTTCCATCCAATTTCATGAGACGAAACAGCAACTAGTGGTCTGCCTTCTGTATTTCAAATGGTCATCATATCTTTGGTCTTTTTTATCAGTATGCGGAGTTCGATACAAATATTTTGAGCCCGCTGGCTTACAGAAGTTTTTCACACAAGGTGGACTGAAAAATGATGGTTGCGTGAATAACTGGCGTCCGTTGACAATCATATGAACAATGGTTACCACTGTGCTATGGAAACAAAGTCAACAAACAGTTGAGGATTTGTAACATACACCGTACGTTATTGCCTGTCGGTCCTTGTAGATTCCTAACGAGCCTTACATGCTGTTGGAAATAATCCAATAAATGCTACTGCATCTTTGAAGCCATCGATAGGACTAATGGCACTGTTCTGTGTATGGATCCATACTAGTACGGCATTAGTAGTGTTCTACTTATAATACAGAACTTACTGGCGTATTCCCTGGCTAGCACACTGTGAAACCAATGGTACACCCCATAGTTCCATTCCAAACTCGTAATTGATTACATTTGTGTCTGGCCTACCACAATTGGCAAGTTCCTCAATGTTCTTCCATGCAAATAACAGGGAAATGTGGAGAAAAGTGAATGATACTCTTGAAGGGGAAATGTTTCAACGCGGTCTGGACAGTTTGTAACATTGGAACACAACGCCCCGGCTTCCATTCGACTTCCTCCATTGTGAAGTGATGCATATTGTTCTATCCTAGTGAGCCAGTTAAAATATGAGAAACTAGCTGCCAGTGTTCATTTGAGGGACCCAGGGACGATTGTTTTACCACTCTACGGCGCAGTCAGGTGTACATAAATCATGTAAGCCTTCGCTGGCCCACACAATTCCACTACTACCAAGTCGTTTCATGTAAGTGCGTGCATATAACATCATCGTGCGCACAAGAATTCACAGAAAGTCTAGGTGGAGCCATTGCCCTTTGAAACGTATTTCTTATCCGTGTGGATTGGGGGCTGCAAACTGACCTGTTCATGATTTTGTCCACCCGACTCTGACCTGAGCTGGTGGTGGATTCTTGAAAACGCATTCGCCACTGAGAGAATACGGCGATCGTAGACATTCCATATAAACTTACCTCCAGTCCGTACACAAGGAGTTTGCGTAATCCTAACTAATTTTGTACAATGCACAGTATAACATAAATATATTTTTGGCTTTTACCGACAGGTCCAGCAGGCCAGACCATTGCAGTCACAACGCGTAAGGCATACATGAGTTTGTCATTTGTGGTTTTGACATTCTTATCTCATGTAGTGCAATTGCTATCTCTATATTTACAAATATCTTTGCTTAGTTAGTAAGACTATCGTATGATATGATTTGACATTCTCTCACCATCACCCATACGTGATTATCTTAATAAGGCCACGCACCACCCAGTGTTATCCATTTTGAGAGGGTTTCCCGCTCCGTTTCAAACGCATCTTCTGCTCGACAATCTGGATATCCGATCGGTTCACATTCAAGGTGAAAAGGCATTTTTATCATGATTTTGACAACAGTATCGTGTTAGTTCCCAATAATTCTGATCGCCTTTCCAGAAGTTTCAACTAACTTGGTAAATGATCCTATTAATCCAGCAGTCGTGGTTAACATAATGAGACTTATTGGCTACGTTTCATTGAGTCGAGTATTCTGCCTTCCCAGGAGCAGTTTAACATGAGTTGTTATTCACTATCATTCTGAACTTGATGTTATACACATCAAGTCTGCTTGACATAAAAGTTGTGAGTTTATTGCTATCTTCCGGTGCCATCAATAGAAATGAATGTTCGACAGAAGGCAATTACAAACTCAGTTTATTACTCGAATGCTACTAAACTATCATCAGGGATAACAGACCTGTTACCATCGTAAGCAATTGAAATAGGTAATCCGTAGAATTCTGTTCTGTATCGATTCTATCAAGATGTACACTGAGCAGACTGGAATTCAGTCTACTCTTTCGGAAAATGCCAATAACTCCCTTATTTGTGCTGGGCTGTACACAATCTGTCAGTTCTGACTGTATGCATCTCAATGAAAATGGAGTCATTCACTCAAACGATCACATCGCTGAGGTGATCTCACTACACCGCATCGGTTGGTATTTGCGACTATCGATCACTACTATGGTGACAATATCTGACTCGACGAATGAGATTGATATAACACATTATAAAGTGAAATGATAACCGATCCTACCTGTCTGAGTATTTTTGTTATCTGTTGGTTTGCAGGATCAAAGGAATCAGCGATTTACGCCAGATGTCGTCCTCAGTTAGTGCAATGGATTGTGTGGTGGTTACAGTCTTGGCTCCTTTGACGCACCATAATGTGCGAAATACGACTTCTAATTGGATGAAACATATAAGTGTGAGAACGAATAATACAGTGTAGAAAAAAGTAGCAGAAACTAACATTGATCGAAATAGCGTGAGGCTGTATTATGTACGGTCACAATTTCATCTTGCTTTGATCTTTCGTATGAATACTGTTACGGAGAGGATGTGTGATACGATGTTCTACCCAACTGTAGGCACTACAGCAAAGCAGTTTTTTGCAAAAAGTTGGTATCAAAAACCACTAACGAAATAACGGAGATTTATTTCGTCTTAGCTGAGTCGAACCGGCATCAATACTTCTCACGAAGCTCCTCGAAGCTTATGCTTGTTTGTAAAGCTCTGTCTCAGTCAGGGCTGCTACATCGATGTCCTAACGGTTCTGTTCCACGACGATCAGTACACTGCGCATCCCGACCATCCGGTACTGCATCGATCCACCAGAGTACGTATGCTTCGTGTCTCGACAGACAGCGTCTTACTTCAAAATATATGCCTTAGTTTGACAAGTGGAATCCCAGACTCAGTCACTGAATCGAAGCTGTGACCTGTGAGAAAGGGTTTCCTCAGGGGCCCCATCGGGAACCTCTGACTCAGAAGCCCGATTCGCGAGCCAATATGGTGTAGAGTTTCCTTGGGAAGCCTTGCTCAGGGCGAATGTTTTAAAGGTCTGACTCACCTAGAAATGACGGGCTAATCAAGTTTTGGGGCGCTGTGAATAAGATATTGATGACTCAATCCGTTTGCTGCTGCGCGCGGTACATGTACTGTCAGCTAACTCGAGCTTCTGAGATGTTGTGCAATTGTTTAGAACTTAAAGGATGATAGTTCAGAAATCACAGTCACGGCTTTTTGTGTGGGTTTGTAGACTGTACACGAGTATACGCCGTGTGTGAAGTATGCATGTGTTGTCCAATGATTGTAGAACAACACAACATTATGAACATTTTAAAAAATTATGCGAGTCTACCGGCTGTAATGCTTTTAGCAAGAGGAGCGTGAACAAAATATCATCCTTCTCATTCTGTTGGTCAGAGGATTATGAACGCAACGCTCAGCATTCTCAAATATTCTATCACAACCTTTGGTTTGCACAGTCCATGACAATGTATTTCTGTAAGGTGAATATATCAATAACCTGGTTTTTGAGGAGCGATGACGCTACCATATATTCGTTCTATGAGTGGCTCGAGTTTTTGAAAAGTAGCTGAACACAACTTTCATAATTACCAAAATTTATGTGGAACTCATATGTACACCAAACATAAGCATTGCGTAAGTTTTTAGATACAAACAGAGATATTCGCGAAAACTCCATGACAGTAACGGTCCACACGGCGAGCAGTCGATCAAGTGGATTTTGTAACCAGATCAGGAGCTCGACAATTTCATATTTTCATTTAATTGCCCACCCGTCACGAAGATAGCTAGTATTTGCCAAGTGGCTTAGTAGGCTGCTACCTGCCGCAGAGTCTGTCAGGTGGTGGTGGTTGATTACGGAGGTTGACTTACTGGAGTCCAATTGCAGAAATTATAGACTGGATGGTCTGTAGTGCAGTTATTAAATACTGCTTACATTTAGTTGTAGCGGCTGCATTTTAAGAGGAATAATGGAAGAGATAAACATTGTCACAGTATTCCTTTTGAGTCGTATTAAATGGCTGCCGCAAACAGTAACAAGATCCACATTGGAAAAATGCACTCTCCCTAAATGAGGTCACTCCACCTGGATAGTTCTGTGGAGGTATTCACTTTGTATTCATTTTAACTGTAAAGCTATAAATGATTGGCAGTAATGGACAGGCATCCCTGTGTAATTTGCTTAATTAATCCGATGAAAACATTTTGAATGGTCCATTAGACTGTACAGTCGCTTCTGTCACTCACTGTGGAGATAAAATGATTACATCACGTTCGCATTTGCATAAATAATTGGATAATCAAGCTCGATTTCAGAGTTCTTGTGGAAGAGTGGTCGATGTTGTCTTACAAATGTTTTGCTGGTGAAGCTGACATCATTTTCTCGCTGTCATATATGTCAGGTATCAAAGCATCGAATGAACTTGATTGTATTGCATTGTTCACTATACGTTGTCAGCAAGGGTTAATGGCGAACCAATTTCACGATTTTCGGGAGGAACACTATTCATAAGATGTAGGTTTACAGAGTTGATAAGTTGGAAGAAACTCAATTACAAAAATCAGGGATTTGGCCGGATTACATCTAGTGATAAAATCAGCACGCCGAAACGTTCTCCAAACTATCCAACGAAGCCAGCTTCAGCGGTTCACCCAGCAATAGTATAACGAGCGACTAACATAATTTAAGACTTATACGGCGCTAAAAGCACCATAGCTAATCTGAAAGTTCAGAAATGAATTAGCAATTTTTAGAATGTAAGGCAAACCAACTATCAGAGCATTATACAAAGGACACGGTACGTTGTGTGTTTCTTGCTCAACTCGGGAAAACGGGTTTATTTTCATCCTAAATTGTTGAAAATTTGGCGGACGCGTACGCTATTTGAAACGGCTGCATTGAAATAGACAGCAGCTGTTTTCTCTGCTAATTCGCCCTGCTTCTATACAATCTGTGTAGCCGTAGACTGTCCAGTCCATAAGCACGACACATTATTTTCAGTTAGCCAAAGGATGCACAGTGTTACACACGCAAAATGAAATTATGGCGAAGAATGACTCTAGAATCCCAACATTTCGAATCTCGTTTTGTCCTAAAGCAAAATGAAAGAAACACTAGGGACTTCGAGAAATTGTCTAAATAAGTTGGAAGAAACTCAATTACAAAAATCAGGGATTTGGCCGGATTACATCTAGTGATAAAATCAGCACGCCGAAACGTTCTCCAAACTATCCAACGAAGCCAGCTTCAGCGGTTCACCCAGCAATAGTATAACGAGCGACTAACATAATTTAAGACTTATACGGCGCTAAAAGCACCATAGCTAATCTGAAAGTTCAGAAATGAATTAGCAATTTTTAGAATGTAAGGCAAACCAACTATCAGAGCATTATACAAAGGACACGGTACGTTGTGTGTTTCTTGCTCAACTCGGGAAAACGGGTTTATTTTCATCCTAAATTGTTGAAAATTTGGCGGACGCGTACGCTATTTGAAACGGCTGCATTGAAATAGACAGCAGCTGTTTTCTCTGCTAATTCGCCCTGCTTCTATACAATCTGTGTAGCCGTAGACTGTCCAGTCCATAAGCACGACACATTATTTTCAGTTAGCCAAAGGATGCACAGTGTTACACACGCAAAATGAAATTATGGCGAAGAATGACTCTAGAATCCCAACATTTCGAATCTCGTTTTGTCCTAAAGCAAAATGAAAGAAACACTAGGGACTTCGAGAAATTGTCTAAGGGTTATCTTCCAGTGGATAATACATTCAGAAGTTATTAAAAGTATGTTTGACCACAGTTCTAACATTCGAGTGAACAATATTAGTTGCACCAAATTACTGGAGTTTATTCAAACTTTGGAGGTGAGATGAATTCGAGCAAAACATTTCAGGTTTCTTGAGCAAATTACTAGCGACTTTGGATATCAAAGTCTTTTGAAATTTTTAAAAACCTTTACAACGTATATGGAGTGATACGGTTTATCTGACAACTTTCTGCTGAGATCAACTAGGCTGACCAAGATCAAGCAAACAGTAGTTGATGCCAATGCGTTGTGGTGTTAAACGACCACACTATACTATTCAGCAGTAACCAATCAGGTGTGAAATGAATCAGGGAAATTGCAAGAAAGAGAGCTGAAGTGCACTCTGTCAAAAAGAGGTGTTTTACCCTCAGGAATTTGGCACTGGTAACCACGAATCCCAGGGGATTAGTGTTTTACACAAGGCAGTGTATTTGTTTCAAGCGGTTTTGAAATACACACCCGATTTTTCAAGTTTTCGAGTGAACACTCATTACCTCATCCGCGTTCTTGATTGATAACACGGCTTTCTTGGTCGGTTGTTGTCGCTATTGCATTTATCCATCATTGTGATGTCGTTTGCGTAGGCTCCAAAATCACGAAATTATTGTTGAAATCTGGAGTTTGTGTCTATTTGACGAAGACCATCTGGACGGAAATACTAAAGACAACCGCTGAAATTTAAAATTTCCATCTTAACGGCACTTTTCATTCCATGCTCGTTTGAGAAAACTTGTGGATGAACCTGCTGGTTATTAGGAAACGGAAGGGATGGGAATTGCCAGCTTTATCTCAAACGAACAATATGAAACCAGGATAGGGTTGACTAAGAGATCAGTTCGTAATTCGAGAGATTTTGGTTCTGCCTCAGTTTTTGACCATCGGACCACAGTGGTATAAGAAAAGAAAAATCAGGGTGTTGAATGTCGTTGAAGGTTAACGCTGCGAAAATGTCGTTGAAGGTTAATGCTGCGAATTCAATTGAATAAGTATTAATCAGTTCAATTTGTTGGTAAATATTGCTCTAAATTGGTTGGCAGTTGAAAGACCGAAATAACCCAGAAGGAATTGTCGTTGACTTTGGCGTGGAAACCAAACCAGGTCGGTTCTCATTAATTACGGACCAGTCTGAATAAATCAACCTTCCGATGAGGGTTCATTTCGCTTGATCAGGCATTTGGTTTCATCATAGTCCTCTGAGGTACCCCAAATGGACGTCAAAAATCCAGTTATTTCACGAAACATGTCGTGGGCTGTAGTGTATAATTAGTGCTTGTATGATGAATTATTGCTTATTCGATGGAGTGAAATTTTTTATCACTTGCGGACAGCCCGGCTTTCAACCGGTGGACCACAACATTCCCAGGATAATGTAACTCGAGTGTTATACCTGGTAATATAATTTGACCGTTTGAAAAATGCAGTATTTTTTCACTAAATGGGACCCCTATTAATTGCACGCGACAACTTCTGCTTCATTATACGTGACCATCAAACATTAAGAGAAACTGTTAAAGCAACAGTTTGCCACGTATAAACCACAGTTTCTGTTAGTTATACATGTTGCTGGAAGACAAAACACCTCGTGATGAACTAACCGTCATGGTGGTTGCACAAATTCGATCATGTGCCCTTGTGACAATGTGAAAACTGCCCCTCATCAGTGATTGCTGAATTTTGACACGCAATCACAAACTCATCAGGTGTGAATTAACAAGCTTTCATTGACAATATGATGTTTATATCTGCCGGATTGACTCAACCAACAGTTCCCAAACAGATGGCGAACCGCTGATTTTGGTTTATTAGCTGGAGCTAACAGGGCACTAGACATGCATTATGTGGGGACGATGGAACAACTTGGGCAGTCCTCCAGACCGAATATCATTGAACAGTCATGCGGTCACCATAACTAGAGTACTCTGAAGCCACACATACTTGCTTGTACACTTTAGGACGATTGTAGCTTTCGCTCTTCTCTGCCTGCATGTGAAAAGGACATTCTTTAAGATCATAGATTAGGTGTGACTGGGTCAATTTACTTTTTCATTTGCATGAATTCAGCCAAGTGCAGCAGTGGTATGAGATTTCATTCAGTTTCGGCGGAATCAAACTGAGGCGACCCGAACCACTGTGAGCATTGTAAATAATATGGTGACAGAACGGCAGCTGGGGGTTCGGAACTTCATCGTCGGGCAATTCGGTAACTGTCTGTCCACCATCAGAGCAAACGTTTGAACGTACTCAACGCTGAAGTTATTCTCTTGTCTTCGGCATCGGTATGATGAATCCCAATTGGTTTGTTGTCGTACAGCAAAATTTGATTGTTCACGACAGTGCTTTCCAAGGTATCGATTAATAACGGTTAATTATCATGTACAGATATCATTCCGAGGTAATCTGTCACAATTCACAATTGTTACCTAATTATATACATAGCCAGTCTTGTTTGGATAAGTTTTCAAAATGCCGTCCTATTCTAGCCGATTCTGATGACTGCGGGTGCTTTGTAGCCTGTGGATCCTACCATATTTTGCTGTCAGTAGCACTTACACGCATAACAAATTAACTCATTCAAACCGCATCATGTACTAACAGTCAGGAATCATGCGGGCCACGAAGAGTTTACGTACAACAATTCCTATTGCGTACTACATACATAGACTCAGTGTACATAATAAAGCTGTAGTAGGATAGGTTACCGGTTGCAAACTTCAGGTGCAACCGGACGAGCATTTGTTTTCTGGTTTTCGAAAAATTCTATCCAAATGAACCACAATCGATATGAATAGTTGTACATTTGAAGCGACATCACAAAATAAACGTGGCAGCAAAGCAAAATACAACAATCTGGGCATTACAGAACGTTGTCTGTAGTTCGTGGGAATAGTGCTGAAGAATGTAGCACTTATGCAATTGTTCCCTCTTCAGTTGTTCGAGGATGAGTACAATTAGGTTACAAACGTTTGATCACCATAGGAGAAGATGTTTTCAATGAGTAGGTCACTCAGGACAAGGTATAACTGCAGATAAATCAGCCGCAGTGTCAGATTATTCGTTCCAGTGGCCCAGTGGTGCCCACAATCTCGACGGGATATATGCGGATCTATAAAAAGACAAATGNTCGACAGGATATATGCGGATCTATAAAAAGTCAAGTGGGCGAATAGGGGGAAATGTGTGTTGGAATAAGTTCTAACATCAGAAGTGGTTGTAGAAGTATATTAATGAGAAACCGAGACGAACAAACACTTACGAACCAGTATACAAATACAAACGGCCGTTTAACGGAAGGGCGTGATAAATGGTTCAGACATTTCAGCCAATGAGATAATTAACCGGTCGGTGTGATCTATGTTAGCAAAAACATCACGCTTTTATAGGGAGAAGGAACTTGTATACTAAAACCTAAACGACTTGGTTCTTTGCGACAAATTTAGAAATTCTGCAAGCCAATTAAATCTAGGTGTAACAAATAACTGGTGGATGAACATTACAAAGCACGTTAAATTTCTAGAGATTATACTACTGGGAATTTGTAGGTAGAGTAAAGTTTGAGTCTGAAATTGGAAGTCGGAGCCACTATGGACAGAATCAATCGTATTGCTGATAAGACGATTGTCTGATTGGTGTATGTGGAT
>QNGE01004444.1:15584-61506 GCA_008508345.1 Paragonimus westermani
CCTCCAACGATCCATCCCGTATCTCTGCCGTATTTATCACGCGATTATCTCGATCCGCGATCATCTCGAACCGCTGCTACTGAATAGTGGTGTGAGTAGTATGGTGCGACCGTATCTCCTCACTACACTAGTCCTATACACTCACATAAGAGCAGAATGAATCTGGACATATTCCGATTCAATGTAGCTGTCCACTAGCTAGTAATGCAATAAGGAAAATTCAAATAAGGGTGAAAAATAAGGGGATGGCCAAACTGTCAGGTGTGCCTTTGATTCCACAAGTTGTCCTAAGTTTCCCTGGTGCGTCCACAAATTCAACGATTCATATGGGACAGACGTCGCCACAGAAGGAATCACCGTCCAATTTGCAGTTTGGTGACGGTTGTAATTTTACAACGTGCTTGCTGGCTATAAAGAAAAGGATAATCTATATTATTTCATTTTGTACAAACTTTGACTGTCCCAAAAAACCTTTGCCAGAATGATATACTGAGTTTATATCAAGTCAAGCAGCACTTATCTACAGTAAAATCGAAACGGTAGATATGCACATGTTCAGTTTGCAATAGTCCCAGCTAACTGTCGACGCTCGCAAGCTTTTAAACCTTGAATGATCGTTAACACCTTTGTGCTACTGAAGGTTTGTGAAGCTGCGCGTCATAATCCGTTTCGGTAGTGAAACCATTGAAACCGAAAGAATATGTTTCTGGAAAGTATTCAATTCAAAAAGTGACCACGAAATAGAAGTGAAGTGTTCCACCTCAACATAGCTAGATATTGCACAATAATCTATTCGGAAAATAGCGAAAATTGTTGAAAGTAGTAGGCTACATAGTCCAGTTGCATTTCACAAGAGCAATCGGGTTTGTAAACCATCTTTGCTTACATATATTAAACCTGGCTATTTCATCTGGAAGGTAAATAGGGTACTGATGATTAGGCAATCGGTTTGANGCTGTAATTTCACAGCGTGTTTGATGGATATGAAGAAAAAGATAATCTGTATTATTTCATTTTGTACAAACTTTGCCTGTCCCCAAAGACCTTTGCCCGAATAATACACTGAGTTTATATCAAGTCAAGCAGCACTTATCTACAGTAAAATCGAAACGGTCGATATGCACATGTTCAGTTTGCAATAGTCCCAGCTAACTGCCGACGCTAACAAGCCTTTCAACCCTGAATGATCGTTAACACCTTTCTGCTGGAGAAGGTTTGTGAAGCTGCGCGTCATAAACCGTTTCAGTAGTGAAACCATTGAAACCGAAAGAATATGTTTCCGGAAAGTACTCACTTCGAAACTTGACCAGAAAATGGAAGTGAAGTGTGTCACCTCAACATAGCTAGATATTGCACAATAATTGTTGAAAGTAGTAGGCTACATAGTCCAGTTGCATTTCACAAGAGCAATGGGGTTTGTAAACCATCTTTGCTTACATATATTAAGGCTGGTTATTTCATCTGGAAGGTAAATAGGGTACTGATGAGTTGGCAATCGGTTTGATAGAGGCTTGTAGGCATGTGCATTCTGGGACACAAAATGATTTCCACTTTGGTTAACGACACCCAGGCAAGGCTAATCAAACAGATGAAATATGCTATACTACCCGAACGGGATTATCACTATCTGGTCGCCATTCAGACTATGAGCTATACGTTTTACCACGTTAAGTTACTGTGTATCACAAACAATCATATTGCGGATGGTTATACAATTTCCGGGAAACTGAACCAAACTATGAGCGTGAGTTTGATGTCCCTCTTGGTTATGTCACACGAACTGCAGCTTCAATGCGGCCGAATCAGTTCAGCTGTATTTCTTGTGCGTATATTTGATTGAGTTAACAAAACATATCACTTCATACGTTACGTCGATCAAAATTCCCCAGTTATCGTCGATTTTTCATTTTTAATTGCAACATAGACTGGAATCCTCTCATTTATAATTTAAAATTTGTGTAGTCCTTTAGGTGCGTCATAGAATATTTTAGTTTTCAAGGGAGTGATGATAAGGCTCTAGACTCGGTCAAAAATACCGTTTTCGTCGGCATTGGCTGGCAATTCATTTTTAGAAATACTCGAAGAGAGGTGGTTAGCGAAGACGATCGAGAACTGTTTCATTTTATGGCCAAAGCTTAAGTGAAACGTTCTATCGTTATAAACATACTTGGGTGGCATAATTCTGTCCAACTTGTACTGCATTCATTCTAGCAGATATATTCAGCATTTAATGCACTTCATGCAACCAGCTACTTGAGTAAGCACGTGGGCAGGAATAGAGTGATTGTTGTTAAAACTCTCATGACAAAAACGGGAACAACAGCAAAACAGTATGCCAACGTTTTGTAATCATGCATAATATACAGCGCGTCAATTTTAGCGCGGTGCAATATGCTCCTATAAAAACCAGCGTGTACGATGGTGATACTAAGATTGAAGGGCTGAGTCGTAATAACATCGATTCCGAATGAGCGGACAATGTCTTTGTTTCAGTTCCGGTAAAGTAAAACATTACTCATTGTGGGGCACTTGAAGGCTTGATAAACGTTTGGTGCATAAACCTACCCTCCAGCAATATTACACTTACCACTAACGTTAGTTAGTTCATGCCGAATAAGGTCACAAGTAGTGAGAGGTTAGCTGCACAGTAGTTTGCGCTTTCTTGCTACAGAGTAACGCAATTGATTTTCATAAGTTCATGTGAACCACCTACTAATTAGATAGTCAACTTGAAGGCTGCTGCAAGCAACCAAACCCTTCAAATTTTCTTAATGAAAAACGATCGAAAATAATCAATAATCCTAACTTCGACTTTAAAGTCTAGCCTCATTATATCATTTCAGTAATTTTCCGCGCAGTTGCAACGGCCAGAATCATTGGGCTTTGGCACAGTTACTGTCACTAGATGATTGCCCTTCCGCTGAGAATTAGCTATCTAACAGCGTTGATAGATCACTGAAATACAAAGATTCATGTTGGAATTTGTGCGTTTTCTCCCGCAAACCATCCCAACGTTAATTCTCCTGTTTTTCTATTACTGGTTCCACTAATTACTGTATGTTGACGCTATTCAAGCTTGGAAGAGAAAGACATGACACCCGTAAGGTTCTTCACGTTCACACGGCCGTTATTTTGTAGACACCCCAAGTTCCCAGTTCAACAAACAATTCGTTCTAAAATTTTCTCCATAAACTACTTCTCTTTTACATGGCGATATTTTCAATGACGGCGAATTGGTTGACACTGTCGGCATCGCAGTTGAGCGCAACTCAGTAGGTGTGACCTCATGTTTATTGAAGGACGTTAACCAGAAACCATGAAACTGCCAACGTGTTTGACCATTCCGCAACTTCGAAGATGTTATGCATCAGGTGTTGTTTGTCGTGGTCGGTTTTCCGTTGAGTGAAACCCATTGAATCTAGGAGAGAACCCCTGTGGTTTCGAGCAACACCCCGGATCACCACCCATCGGATGGGCGAATGCTGGTCGCTCTTATAGTGTACGCTATTTCAGGAGATGACAGTGCACAAAAAGGCGTGAACAGAACTGCGGTAGAGATCTGAACAAGATATGGCGGCGTAGGCTGGTTCCAAATTACATAAATATCCCTCAAACAGGAGGACACAGCACCCTCTACATCCACTCAGTGATTACAAGACTGACGATTCATTTGTAGCTCAGCTGGTGGAGTGCTTGTCGTGTTCGGGCACGATGAATTCATCCGAATCTCAGATCATCCACATACACCAATCAGACAATCGTCTTATCAGCAATACGATTGATTCTGTCCATAGTGGCTCCGACTTCCAATTTCAGACTCAAACTTTACTCTACCTACAAATTCCCAGTAGTATAATCTCTGGAAATTTAACGTGCTTTGTAATGTTCATCCACCAGTTATTTATAACGCCTAGATTTATTGACTTGTAGAATTTCTGAATTTGTCGCAAATGAACGAAGTCGGTTAGGTTTTAGTATCCAAGTACATTCCCCTTATAATAGCGTGATGTTTTTGCTAACATAAATCACACCGACCGGTTGATTATCTCATTGGCTGAAATGTCTGAACCATTTATCACGTCCTTCCGTTAGACGGTCGTTTGTATTTGTATACCGGTTCGTAAGTGTTTGTTCGTCTCGGTTTCTCATTAATATACTTCTAGAACCACTTCTGATGTTAGAACTTATTCCAACACACATTTCCCCCTATTCGCCCATTTGACTTTTTATAGATCCGCATATATCCCGTCGAGATTGTGGGCACCACTGGGCCACTGGAACGAATAATCTGACACTGCGGCTGATTTATCTGCAGTTATACCTTGTCCTGAGTGACCTACTCATTGAAAACATCTTCTCCTATGGTGATCAAACGTTTGTAACCTAATTGTACTCATCCTCGAACAACTGAAGAGGGAACAATTGCATAAGTGCTACATTCTTCAGCACTATTCCCACGAACTACAGACAACGTTCTGTAATGCCCAGATTGTTGTATTTTGCTTTGCTGCCACGTTTATTTTGTGATGTCGCTTCAAATGTACAACTATTCATATCGATTGTGGTTCATTTGGATAGAATTTTTCGAAAACCAGAAAACAAATGCTCGTCCGGTTGCACCTGAAGTTTGCAACCGGTAACCTATCCTACTACAGCTTTATTATGTACACTGAGTCTATGTATGTAGTACGCAATAGGAATTGTTGTACGTAAACTCTTCGTGGCCCGCATGATTCCTGACTGTTAGTACATGATGCGGTTTGAATGAGTTAATTTGTTATGCGTGTAAGTGCTACTGACAGCAAAATATGGTAGGATCCACAGGCTACAAAGCACCCGCAGTCATCAGAATCGGCTAGAATAGGACGGCATTTTGAAAACTTATCCAAACAAGACTGGCTATGTATATAATTAGGTAACAATTGTGAATTGTGACAGATTACCTCGGAATGATATCTGTACATGATAATTAACCGTTATTAATCGATACCTTGGAAAGCACTGTCGTGAACAATCAAATTTTGCTGTACGACAACAAACCAATTGGGATTCATCATACCGATGCCGAAGACAAGAGAATAACTTCAGCGTTGAGTACGTTCAAACGTTTGCTCTGATGGTGGACAGACAGTTACCGAATTGCCCGACGATGAAGTTCCGAACCCCCAGCTGCCGTTCTGTCACCATATTATTTACAATGCTCACAGTGGTTCGGGTCGCCTCAGTTTGATTCCGCCGAAACTGAATGAAATCTCATACCACTGCTGCACTTGGCTGAATTCATGCAAATGAAAAAGTAAATTGACCCAGTCACACCTAATCTATGATCTTAAAGAATGTCCTTTTCACATGCAGGCAGAGAAGAGCGAAAGCTACAATCGTCCTAAAGTGTACAAGCAAGTATGTGTGGCTTCAGAGTACTCTAGTTATGGTGACCGCATGACTGTTCAATGATATTCGGTCTGGAGGACTGCCCAAGTTGTTCCATCGTCCCCACATAATGCATGTCTAGTGCCCTGTTAGCTCCAGCTAATAAACCAAAATCAGCGGTTCGCCATCTGTTTGGGAACTGTTGGTTGAGTCAATCCGGCAGATATAAACATCATATTGTCAATGAAAGCTTGTTAATTCACACCTGATGAGTTTGTGATTGCGTGTCAAAATTCAGCAATCACTGATGAGGGGCAGTTTTCACATTGTCACAAGGGCACATGATCGAATTTGTGCAACCACCATGACGGTTAGTTCATCACGAGGTGTTTTGTCTTCCAGCAACATGTATAACTAACAGAAACTGTGGTTTATACGTGGCAAACTGTTGCTTTAACAGTTTCTCTTAATGTTTGATGGTCACGTATAATGAAGCAGAAGTTGTCGCGTGCAATTAATAGGGGTCCCATTTAGTGAAAAAATACTGCATTTTTCAAACGGTCAAATTATATTACCAGGTATAACACTCGAGTTACATTATCCTGGGAATGTTGTGGTCCACCGGTTGAAAGCCGGGCTGTCCGCAAGTGATAAAAAATTTCACTCCATCGAATAAGCAATAATTCATCATACAAGCACTAATTATACACTACAGCCCACGACATGTTTCGTGAAATAACTGGATTTTTGACGTCCATTTGGGGTACCTCAGAGGACTATGATGAAACCAAATGCCTGATCAAGCGAAATGAACCCTCATCGGAAGGTTGATTTATTCAGACTGGTCCGTAATTAATGAGAACCGACCTGGTTTGGTTTCCACGCCAAAGTCAACGACAATTCCTTCTGGGTTATTTCGGTCTTTCAACTGCCAACCAATTTAGAGCAATATTTACCAACAAATTGAACTGATTAATACTTATTCAATTGAATTCGCAGCATTAACCTTCAACGACATTCAACACCCTGATTTTTCTTTTCTTGTACCACTGTCGTCAGATGGTCAAAAACTGAGGCAGAACGAAAATCTCTCGAGTTACGAACTGATCTCTTAGTCAACCCTAACCTGGTTTCATATTGTTGGTTTGAGATAAAGCTGGCAATTCCCATCCCTTCCGTTTCCCAATAACCAGCAGTTTCATCGGCACGTTCTCTCAAACGAGCATGGAATGAAAAGTGCCGGTAAGATGAAAATGTTAAATTTCAGCGGTTGTCTTTAGTATTTCCGTCCAGATGGTCTACGTCAAATTGACGCAAACTCCAGATTCCATTAATAATTGCGTAATTTTGACGCCTTCTCAAACGACATCACAATGATGGATAAATGCAGAAGCGACAACAACCGACCAAGAAAGCCGTGTCGTCAATCTAGACCGTGGATGACGCAATGAATGTTCATTCGAAAATTAAAAATTCCGGGTGTGTACTTCAACACCACTTGAAAGAATATATTGATTTGTGTATAAGATTATTTCCTTGGGATTCGTGGTTACCAGTGCCAAATTCCTGAGGGTTAAACACCTCTTTTTGATAGGGTGCACTTCAGCTCTCCTCCTTGTGTATTCCCCTATCCATGTAACACAACAACGACAACAACCGACCAAGAAAGCCGTGTCGTCAATCGAGAACGCGGATGAAGTTATGAGTGTTCACTCGAAAATTTGAAAAATCGGGTGTGTATTTCAAAACCGCTTGAAACAGATACACTGCTTTGTGTAAAACACTAATCCCCTGGGCTCCGTGGTTACTAGTGCCAAGTTCCTGAGGGTTAAACACCTCTTTTTGACAGAGTGCACTTCAGCTCTCCTTCCTGCAATTTCCCTGATTCATTTCATACCTGATTGGTTACTGCTGAATAGTATAGTGTGGTCGTTTAACACCACAACGCATTGGCATCAACTACTGTTTGCTTGATCTTGGTCAGCCTAGTTGATCTCAGCAGACAGTTGTTAGATAAACCGTACCACTCCATANAGAACGCGGATGAAGTTATGAGTGTTCACTCGAAAATTTGAAAAATCGGGTGTGTATTTCAAAACCGCTTGAAACAGATACACTGCTTTGTGTAAAACACTAATCCCCTGGGCTCCGTGGTTACTAGTGCCAAGTTCCTGAGGGTTAAACACCTCTTTTTGACAGAGTGCACTTCAGCTCTCCTTCCTGCAATTTCCCTGATTCATTTCATACCTGATTGGTTACTGCTGAATAGTATAGTGTGGTCGTTTAACACCACAACGCATTGGCATCAACTACTGTTTGCTTGATCTTGGTCAGCCTAGTTGATCTCAGCAGACAGTTGTTAGATAAACCGTATCACTCCATATACGTTGTAAAGGTTTTTAAAAATTTCAAGACTTTGATATCCAAAGTCGCTGGTACATTACTCAAGAAACCTGAAATATTTTGCTCGAATTCATCTCACCTTCAAAGTTTGAATAAACTCCAGTAATTCGGTGCAACTAATATGGTTCACTCGAATGTTAGAACTGTAGTCAAACATACTTTTGATAACTTCTGAATGTATTATTCACTGGAAGGTAACCTTTAGACAATTTCTCGAAGTCCCTAGTGTTTCTTTCATTTTGCTTTAGGACAAAACGAGATTCGAAATGTTGGGATTCTAGAGTCATTCTTCGCCATAATTTCATTTTGCGTGTGTAACACTGTGCATCCTTTGGCTAACTGAAAATAATGTGTCGTGCTTATGGACTGGACAGTCTACGGCTACACAGATTGTATAGAAGCAGGGCGAATTAGCAGAGAAAACAGCTGCTGTCTATTTCAATGCAGCCGTTTCAAATAGCGTACGCGTCCGCCAAATTTTCAACAATTTAGGATGAAAATAAACCCGTTTTCCCGAGTTGAGCAAGAAACACACAACGTACCGTGTCCTTTGTATAATGCTCTGATAGTTGGTTTGCCTTACATTCTAAAAATTGCTAATTCATTTCTGAACTTTCAGATTAGCTATGGTGCTTTTAGCGCCGTATAAGTCTTAAATTATGTTAGTCGCTCGTTATACTATTGCTGGGTGAACCGCTGAAGCTGGCTTCGTTGGATAGTTTGGAGAACGTTTCGGCGTGCTGATTTTATCACTAGATGTAATCCGGCCAAATCCCTGATTTTTGTAATTGAGTTTCTTCCAACTTATCAACTCTGTAAACCTACNATAAGGGAGTTATTGGCATTTTCCGAAAGAGTAGACTGAATTCCAGTCTGCTCAGTGTACATCTTGATAGAATCGATACAGAACAGAATTCTACGGATTACCTATTTCAATTGCTTACGATGGTAACAGGTCTGTTATCCCTGATGATAGTTTAGTAGCATTCGAGTAATAAACTGAGTTTGTAATTGCCTTCTGTCGAACATTCATTTCTATTGATGGCACCGGAAGATAGCAATAAACTCACAACTTTTATGTCAAGCAGACTTGATGTGTATAACATCAAGTTCAGAATGATAGTGAATAACAACTCATGTTAAACTGCTCCTGGGAAGGCAGAATACTCGACTCAATGAAACGTAGCCAATAAGTCTCATTATGTTAACCACGACTGCTGGATTAATAGGATCATTTACCAAGTTAGTTGAAACTTCTGGAAAGGCGATCAGAATTATTGGGAACTAACACGATACTGTTGTCAAAATCATGATAAAAATGCCTTTTCACCTTGAATGTGAACCGATCGGATATCCAGATTGTCGAGCAGAAGATGCGTTTGAAACGGAGCGGGAAACCCTCTCAAAATGGATAACACTGGGTGGTGCGTGGCCTTATTAAGATAATCACGTATGGGTGATGGTGAGAGAATGTCAAATCATATCATACGATAGTCTTACTAACTAAGCAAAGATATTTGTAAATATAGAGATAGCAATTGCACTACATGAGATAAGAATGTCAAAACCACAAATGACAAACTCATGTATGCCTTACGCGTTGTGACTGCAATGGTCTGGCCTGCTGGACCTGTCGGTAAAAGCCAAAAATATATTTATGTTATACTGTGCATTGTACAAAATTAGTTAGGATTACGCAAACTCCTTGTGTACGGACTGGAGGTAAGTTTATATGGAATGTCTACGATCGCCGTATTCTCTCAGTGGCGAATGCGTTTTCAAGAATCCACCACCAGCTCAGGTCAGAGTCGGGTGGACAAAATCATGAACAGGTCAGTTTGCAGCCCCCAATCCACACGGATAAGAAATACGTTTCAAAGGGCAATGGCTCCACCTAGACTTTCTGTGAATTCTTGTGCGCACGATGATGTTATATGCACGCACTTACATGAAACGACTTGGTAGTAGTGGAATTGTGTGGGCCAGCGAAGGCTTACATGATTTATGTACACCTGACTGCGCCGTAGAGTGGTAAAACAATCGTCCCTGGGTCCCTCAAATGAACACTGGCAGCTAGTTTCTCATATTTTAACTGGCTCACTAGGATAGAACAATATGCATCACTTCACAATGGAGGAAGTCGAATGGAAGCCGGGGCGTTGTGTTCCAATGTTACAAACTGTCCAGACCGCGTTGAAACATTTCCCCTTCAAGAGTATCATTCACTTTTCTCCACATTTCCCTGTTATTTGCATGGAAGAACATTGAGGAACTTGCCAATTGTGGTAGGCCAGACACAAATGTAATCAATTACGAGTTTGGAATGGAACTATGGGGTGTACCATTGGTTTCACAGTGTGCTAGCCAGGGAATACGCCAGTAAGTTCTGTATTATAAGTAGAACACTACTAATGCCGTACTAGTATGGATCCATACACAGAACAGTGCCATTAGTCCTATCGATGGCTTCAAAGATGCAGTAGCATTTATTGGATTATTTCCAACAGCATGTAAGGCTCGTTAGGAATCTACAAGGACCGACAGGCAATAACGTACGGTGTATGTTACAAATCCTCAACTGTTTGTTGACCTTGTTTCCATAGCACAGTGGTAACCATTGTTCATATGATTGTCAACGGACGCCAGTTATTCACGCAACCATCATTTTTCAGTCCACCTTGTGTGAAAAACTTCTGTAAGCCAGTGGGCTCAAAATATTTGTATCGAACTCCGCATACTGATAAAAAAGACCAAAGATATGATGACCATTTTAAATACAGAAGGCAGACCACTAGTTGCTGTTTCGTCTCATGAAATTGGATGGAACAGAACGGGTTTGAAGATTTTACAATAAGCAGTTGAATGACAACATGCATTTACATAGCATAAAATGATGACAGTTCAGTCCATTAGTAGGAAGCCACTTGGCCAACTGGAACTAATGCGAACAGCTTCTTTCAGTTGATCTGTGATTAGAACCACGGGATCATATCACAGGAACATTTGCTTCGAAATGTTCGCTTCGCAAGAATGACTGGATATGTCAAAATGTCTCAACTCATCTGAGTAAACTTGCCATGAAGCTCAGGTGGTCTCGTCAAAGTGACCACTAATTTTGGCTTTCACTAACCTCAACCCCATAGGCCATTCTCAGGTTGACCCTAACTGAATGATGGTGTCGCGTAGCGAAACCAAGAATAATAACAGCTGCAGTGTTCTAACAGCTTTAGTTTCCTCAGTAGAATTGGAGTCGATTCAGTCTGTTGCCACAGTGACAGAAAGTTCTATCAGATTAACACCAAGGTTATGAAGATCATGAAGACCATAGAATTATGTAGTGCCTATAGATGAGAACAATTTGGCAGAACTAACCTCAAACTATGGGAAAGACATTGACGACACTCGTGTTTAGTAACCATATATTTGCTGACAAAAGGGGTGTAAAACGATAAGTCAGCTGGTATCTGTTGTATCGTAAATCAGAAGCAAGGCAGGGGTAATGAACGTACACTAGTATGTATGCATTCCGCTCAGTAGGCGTACACAAAGAACATTATATGAGTGAACGAGTTAGAATTAAACCAATCAGAGTCGCGATGTATCACGCGAAAGTCAGTAGCCAATCAGATACGAGGTGAACCTTGTGGCCTTGTAAAGGACGTACAAACACACACAACATCACTCCCTTTCGGCCAGCTTCGGATTAGGCGTAGATAAAACGGTCGACCGATTTCGGAGCCCGTGATGAGCGACGAGGATTTGGGTAGTTTGCAACAGGTTGCTCCGTACGTGAAGGTAAACTGACTGTCCGGGTTAATCGTCCAGTAAATAATTGACGCTGATTGACTTTCTTGTTGTTATCCAACTCGTATGTACCGGGACCGAGGATACGCTTTATGGAGACTGGAGATGAGANTTCAATGCATTTTTGGGGTTCGCTTCTATGTATCCAACACAGTAGTTTTATTCTTTCTATAAACTGTCCTCAGCACCAGTAGCACACCACGGACGGATATCTCCAGTACGTAGTGTCAAATTAATGGATTAGGCAATTTAACTGGCCACCGTAAGACGACACATACTTCATCTGTAATTAGCCATAAAAGGGCGTTCTCAATTTTGTAGAGGAATAGCTACATATTGATACGTGTGTGATTGCTTGAGCAAATGCGCCTGGGTGTATTCTGTGTAACCTTTTGAGGAATAAAGATTATTGTGGCTTTGACGAAAAGCAAAATTAATCGACACAGTCGTGCATTGAACAAATTTTCGTACTATTTCATATACGTATAATTCAGGCGTATCATCTAAAATGGGCACAGAATCGTCATGAAGTCTCTCGTATGTGATGATGTGGTGGATTGCCAGGTCGGGGGTGCGAGTTTTGGAGAGCAAACACAGTTGCATTATAGCAATGTTATTTGTAGGCAAAGTTGGAAACATTTTCCACTTAAAGTAGTGCTAGCACTATACTCAGTCGGGATGTGAGGTCTACGAAGGTGACCGCTTAAATTATACCAACTTGTCGTTAGATTACCTTGAAGGTAGGGTCGTCGACACCTTCAAACTGATCATGACGGCTGCATTTGTGCAGGCAGCACCAGCAAGAATCTCATGTAACGTAATGCTACAATGCTACCAGGGATTCCCGTAAATTGATGTCCTTTTGCCATAGGCACGGGGCCACGGCCTTCCTCATCTTATGGCGGTCATGAAAACTGTGCTGATGTGAGCCTTAGTGCAACATTTTACATTTTGTCGGATACCGGGGCGTCATCAAGCGTGGGGTAGTCACCTCATTTGTACCGGTCTCCTTAATTTATTGGTATATGTGCTAATTCTGAGCACGCGCTTGGACTGTGTGCGCGCTACTTTCAGCTTGTCCAGTTTTAGGCAACCGTCCTAGGTGGCCACAAGCGGACCAACTGTGACAGTGTGGTACTGTGTTGCGTCAGTGACTGGAGGTAACGTATTCGTCTGTCAAAAGATTGGGCACTTCTAGACGATTAAGGAGTAGTGATCTGTCACTAAGTTGAAGTCTACTGGAGTGAAAGAAGAGATGTCAGCCAAATCCCTATAAAAACTTCAACCTAAAGTCGACTGGCCAGCGATGACATGCGTCGAATAGCAGGTTGAAATGTCTGATAAATCAATGCTGATGTCTTGAATTTGGACGTCGGCCACAGTAAAGATCGTTTTGAGGTTGTCAACTGACCAGATTCAGTGCGTATGGAAGCTAGGCATGAAAAATAATAGATGCAGCGTTCGATGCGGGTGTACCTAGCTGCTCTTCCGTGATTCTCTCGCACTTCTCCAGTAAGACAACCTTGCCCTCTGCACTGGTATCCCTGAGACAGTAGCTTTGCGGTACTTAGCATAAAAAAGACTACTAGGAAGTCCGACAAAGTTAGTCCCCGCAGCGTGCTGGCCAGCTAAGTCTCGTGATACTGTTTGGTAAGGAAAGAGGGAATACTGATGAGTAGTCGGGGATTTGGTTTATTTTCAAGTTGACCATCACTCACATTTGATCGCGGCGTTCGCATTTAGATAGACTTTCCAACCAGCCTCTTTCGAATACGGCAGAAATGGGCATGAGTAAGAAACTGCTGGATTTACCAGCAGTGATTGGGATCGGCACTTGATGTAGGCCTGCTTGCAATAGAACGGAGTAGTCGTCGATCGGAAGTGGGACACGTGGTAAGCAAGTTTGAGTTCAGTGCGCTGAATGCCTGAATTTAAAGTGCAAGCTCCTTCACATGGTCAGTTATGAGTACCACTGCCGCCTGTACTGAAATGGAGAATTGGTGGGCTTGTTTCTCGTAAGTTTGTCAGATGCTTGGTGCTGAGGATGACTTGAGTGTCTTAAGGCTAACCCTGAATCCGAATACTGGAAAAGGTTGCCTGGGATCAGCATTGCCGTGGTGAGCGACCCCTCGATTAATTAATTAAAGCGTTGTAAATGGCGCGGGGGCCGTGAAGGCCTTTGATCTACTAACTCGATCGTCTCGAGCAATTCGGTTGTGCACTAATGAACAAACAAGCTGCCACACTTAGTAACAACCTCTTTGACCTGTTCGTACGAGATAAATGAGTCTGTCAACTGCCACATGACATCCACCCCGTCTGCGATTTAAAGTGATAAGTCACAGATCGCATGGCGCAAATTCGTCAGTATCGTGTTGATATAAGGCAATGGGAAAATGGCCTGCGGCTGTTGCATCCAGCTCCGAGGATTACTCCTCCGAATTGGCCGGATAGGTTGGAACTGTGTAGAATGTCATCAACGCTGATGGGGGTAACAAATATGCAAACGGACGAACGTGAACACGCAACAGCAAGCAAACATCTTCACGATTCTAGGTGAAATTCAAATGAACAGGCGCTGGTGTTTTACACGTCATACAACAAGCAGACTGGAGTTATCTTCAGACTACTGCACTACCCTTATGTTGGGTTTAATGAGTGATATTCTCCCTGAATGTCCGTATTTTCAGAAACGACGAATGATGGACAAACACCATGATCAGGTTGCTTGACCCGATATTATGTCATCAAGAACAGTTGTTTGGTAGCTTCTGAATTACTGCCAATGAGTAACACTTTCTTCAACGAATCGGAGCCGGATGGTCACGATTATCTGTCCCATGTGGGGTTAAACCATGCTAGAAGTATTGTTACTAGTCCCAAAATTCTGCCACCCGGGATTCAAATGCCCTCGGTAAGACTCTGCTGTTCGTTTTGAAAACGTAAAGCAACACCAGGGTAAACGCTTTCTATCTTCACAATTCAATGTACATTATTTTCATCTAATCTAGTGAACACGTGCTACCAAAATATCAGTGGAAGAAGCTGAGAACTGTAGCGTGGTAAGGCGGGAGCATTTGAACACCACAAGAAAACTGAAAATTGACATGAATATTCTATTGGTGAAATTGGATGAAGCACCCGGAACTGTTCTGCGAGACAAAACCTGTCATATTTGCAAATTGTCTTTCGCGTTGCCTAGGGAAAGAAAGTTTTATAAGAGTGGTAAACGTAAGCGTGAAACAGAAATGTGGTGTTTTCAGAAATACGGGAAGTAGATGACTGATTTAGACCGACATCGGAGCTGGGTTCGACGTAGTAGTAATAAAACTCGAACTGAATAAACCGAGTCTCTGTCTCTCGAGCGCAATTGTACATCTCATTTTCAACAATATAATAAAACAGTTGTAAGATATCCGCACCAAATTTAGTATGAATGAAGTTGAACAGTTTGGGCGTCGTGTTTAACATGTTATTGATATACAGATTGGGAATAACACGACGTTACGAGCAAGTTGTAATACTCTACGTTTCAACCACCTCGGGTGGCCTTCCTCAGGAGTGTTGTAATCGAAATCACATAACAATGTGATTTCGATTACAACACTCCTGAGGAAGGCCACCCGAGGTGGTTGAAACGTAGGGTATTACAACTTGCACGTCACGTCGTGTTATTTCCAATCTGTTTATCAATAGTAAAACAGTAATAATGAGAAATAGATATAGCGACAATCACCACACAGACCATATCGAAAGTGTTTCGTGCCAACCTAAATGGCTCGTAACTTATGACCAAAGTTAACATAACTCGTTTGCGCTGGTTGCGATTATAAGGAGAAAAGGTTCAGGGGATAGATTTCATTATTTACGTTCTGCTGGAAAGCGGCACCAACAGACGACTGAAATGAATCATTCTTTAAAATCGGCCATGAACGTTTATTTACCCTTAAATGCGTTTGCTTGCGATGAGGTCTCTTTGGCTGGAACAGACGCAGCGTTAACCTCGGAGGACATTAAAATGGTCAAGATTATCTCATGAGATATCCGTGAGGGGTTTCAAATACTCTGAACACCGTTATATAAAGCGATATTTTGAACTAGCAATGCCTACGAAGCGATGGAGACTTTTATTGAAGGTGGCTCAGGATAATCCTTTCCTCGGGTAAGGGTTGACTATCGTTACGGTCGATTCGATGCCCTGGAGAAGTTGTGGAAGTCATTCCGATGATGCACTTCACAGTGTTCGAAGTCAAGCCGTATTGCACAAAACGTCAGGACAGCTTCTGAATACGGAATTTGTGCTATCGAACTACCCCACTGGCAACTAAGAGGTCATTAATGTAGACCAATACAAAGTCAAGATGGTGTCTCACTTGATCCATAAACCTGCGGAAAGTCCGCGCAGCGTTTTGTATGCCAAATTGAATGTGGATGAATTCATAGAGTCAAATGAAGGGGATGATTGCGACCCGTGGGACGTCCACCGGGGCCACGGGAATTCGATGGCAAGGTCGAGCCAAATCCATTTTGGATTAGGTAGTTTTCCACTTTAACGCACATGAAAAGTCGTGAATGTGAGAGACCAGTATCGATCTGGGACGTTGACGCTGTTCAGGGAGTGGTAATCAACACGCGGACACTAGTCGTCTGTCGATTGCTTGTAAACCATATAAAGAGTAAGGCCCATGTGTTAATTGAAGGCTGAATAACACCAAGTCCCAAGAGATGATCAAATTCTACATTGACTGCTTGGAGTTTCCACAGTGGCAAACGTCTGGGACGTGTAAAAGTATGTGGGTCTTTGGTGACGATATGGTGACAAACGTGATGTTTTGACAGCGGCGTCAGATTAGCCGGACTGATACGTTGTGAAAATAGTCGAACGGCATCTGTAGCACTTCTGTGTGGCAGGACCGATCGCACTCCAATCTAACTAATTGATGGAGCCTTGCTATGTACGCACAAGGTTGTCGTGATGTCGATTAACTTCCAGTCACCAACGACCACTGTGTTAGCTGCATGTAGTGTGCACAAAACTGGTGGAAAGTTGTGTTTATCACCCCCTGGTGCAATAATGCCAACCTCTCCGACCCTATCAATGAAACAGTGGACCTAAGTACACTTCCAATTGCCGTTGCGTTTTTCTAATTACCAAAGCATCATCTGCTATACTTTAAGATGTTATTAACACCACCACCACCAATCTAGAGGGTGTTTCCACTTACCAGAGTGATTGTATACCCTGTTCGATCGTTTATCCACTTTAAACGTTGTCGTCCATTGTTTAAAGTGCGTTTTTGGTACGTCTACGTTTTCATTTTTAGGACTTGTAGCTGATGAGAATGGTCATCGTCTTGATTACGACCGCTTTTCACTTTTATCTGCGAGGGCCATCCCAAATACTTTTGAGATATGAATATGCGTATTGCTTCTTGCAAGTTGTTAATACTTCTGTGATGTCTCCCTCTGGAATTGGGCTAAGTCAGTCACTATGTTTCTGTGTTTCTTGAGTCCACACAGTGTGGAGAACCACATTCGAATTGTTTTCATTGGTCACAGACCATTCTTATTCACCTTCCAACCTAGTCCTGAGCGGCACTTCCTGAGAAACACAAGACACCTGCACTTTATTGCCCTTCTAGCCACTGATTTCCGCTTTGTAGTTTGCTACAGGGATTTCTCCACCGGCAATCTGTCACACACGGATGACAGCCAATTATCCACAAGTGTCTTCGATCTTCTAGCTTTTGTAATCTCTCGGTTAAGTCACCCAGAACTTCACTAACTTCTTGCCATTCCCCCTCTTGCACTAATTGATGTTTCTCCAACCCAGTCAGAGTAAACAATCACTTGCGTCGTGTCCACTGCTAAATCTCAATCGTTTATACCTTAGCTTTGCCAGTTTGATGTTTTCGGCTGCTTTTAACCCCTATCACATCCAAGTACACGTACTTCGAAGAAGCTGTTCCGACAAATTATGTTTGGCCAGACATTCACGAAGATATCTGTAACTTGGCTGAATTGTGTATGGAATATCAACGCAGTGAAATACACTGTCATACTCTCACTGACCCGAAAGGTTTACGCTACCTGACGGACGCTTTAAACACATCCATCTTGATATCGTTGGTCCACTTTCTGCATCCTGCAATTACAAACAACTTTCGACCTGTGTGAACTGCTTCAAGGATGGTCTGTTTCTGTTCCTTTGAAAGCACTGACAAAAACCGTTGCGAACGGCCTCATTGAATCTCAGATTCCGGCGTTCCGGCCACGATCAATACTAGCAGTGGATGCCAGTTAAAGTCGGCCGTTTTTGGTGATTTGAATCGTGGTCCTCGATACAAAAACACACAATTGACTACTGCGTATCATGGTCGGTAGTTTCCATCGTCAAGTTAATGGAAACATCAGCGGGCGGCATACGGTCCGATGAGTTGTGCGATACTCTGTCTTTCTGAAAAACTACATTTGACGCGCCCGGCAGAACTCGTTTATGTTTGTTCAGTACATTTTCCTGGAGAATTCCTCACTGATTTCCCGGACCCTGTGAGTCCTGATGAGACTTACATCGCGCGTCTAATGAATCACATGTGACACATCAAATCATTCTTTCCGCGGAAAACGTTACACCAAAGTAATTCACGGCGATATGCTCTTCTGTTTTATCCGCGTTAGCTTGTCTGAGACTCTCTTGCAGCCTTCGTACAGTGGTTCCTTTAGGGCGCTTGATCACAAGGACGGATATATTGTCATCGCCGTATCAAGTCACCCAGTGAGCAATAACGGATTAAATGTTGCTCACTATTCCGCGTCCCCGTCATGTCCGTCAGACCTATGCATGCAGATGTTACCAACCAACTCACGTTCGACACTACTGACTATATGAAACACTGAGTTCCAATCAACCACTTCATCAGGACAGAAAAACCACGTATTGCAACATGCATACGTCTTCTTTCTGCTCTGATGAACTAGTGACTAGGCCTCAGTTCCTGCCTCGCACTCCCAGCCACACACCTCTTCTAGGTGATTTGTCAATTGGCCGGCAATCTATCATTGTTGACTCGTCATTCGCTCCTTTAATTATCGGGTGCTTTCTATAACCTAACGATTTAGAGGGAGTCTGTAACCATAACCCAATGACAGAACATCAATTTCCGACGGCCGAAGTATCACAGAAATTGATAATTAGCATCTGCTGGTAATACTGTGGATAGTTGGCTACTGTTAGCTACTGCAACTCACACATTGAACTGCTCCTTATTTTCGGAGCAGTGCATGAACGCACAGCTTCTTCGAATCGGCCATTCGAAACGATCCCGAATTCATCCCTGAGCGTTTAGCGCCGGTCAACTGCTTGAAATATATGAGTACTTCCGAAGTCATCCCACTTGCGGTTCCACACAGTCGGTCAGCCCCAACTGTCCTCTCTCATCAGTTAACGTCATAGTTTCAGACTTATAACTCCGAGTAACACCGATTTTCCGCATACTATTGATGTCGCTCGACACTGACGCTGACCACCGTGTCTTTTTCAATGTAAAAACGTTAGTGTTGCACACCAGGTGTCAAGCACCTTAGCATCCGACATATAGTGTTGTATAGCGCAATCTGTTGTATACTGAAATATATAAACCTAGATGACACAATCCAAACTACCGTCACGTCTGTCAACAAACACACTTGATACGTGGGTAGCGTTACACATGGAGTGCCATATTCAGCCAATTTCTGATTGACCGTGATTTACCTTAGCGATCTATCTGCCCTGCATTTTACTCGTTACAAGTCCGGACCGTTTGGGCAGCTTGTACACGCCATTAAATCAATAAGACATGATGTGTTAACACCTGTTCTGTCTTTATCCGGACTGCGAACATTATGCGTCCACTGCTGTCGATCACTAAGTCTCATCTGGTGGTCCGGAAAATGTCTATGATTTTACAATAGACTTCACAGCTTTGGTGTACTACAAATGAATACCATCATTATCTCTTGAAACCGTTGAAAGCAGACATTTTTGGATTTTGTGGAATTATAGCCTTTGTTGCAGATGACACAATCCAAATTATTTTCAGCTGTATCTGCAAACCCACTTGAGGCGTGGACAGTGTTACGTGTGTAGTACAAAACCGAGTGGTTTATTTGTCCACTTTCTGAGTGGCTATGAATACCATCACTGTCCTTATGAAACTGTTAGAAGCAGACACTTATGGATTATTTGGATTTAGTTCCTGTGTTGCAACGAAATACCGTTTTTCATAGACCCACAAAATTAAACTATTGTGGCAGTTCCTCGCCAATGACATTTCGTTGCACTTCGCATTGCTTACTGACGCTTTGCATGCACTGATCGAGTTATGGGGGAGTACATCAATATACGTACATTGTGAGATACTGCTTCACAAAGTTGCATCAAGCTCCAGATGAATGTAAATAATTTAATTGCACGCATTCAACAAGTCATGCTTGAGTGTCGTTGAAACGAGATTCCTTCTGCCAAGTTCGAAGACGAAATGGCTCTGTAGTTTCTGACTTTGGGTATCCAGAAGGAGAAAACACATGAGTGATTACTGTCAGAGGATGGATCTACTTTGGCTCGGAAGAACACATGTGTGAGTGCTCGACAGTGGGGAAAAATTATCAACCAGGCAAACATGCTTTGTCGGCAGACAATCACGGCCAACGAGTGCCGCTATAAGATGACAATTTGACAAGCGTGTACAGAAATTGGACTTCCGGTTCGGGTATGCTGCACAAAAGTCTACCGACCGCCAGTAGAGCCCACAAGGCTCGCCGACGGTACTACTGAAGGTGATCCGTGTTTACAACTTGTGTGGATCTTCACCCTATACTGTACAAGTAGAAACTGACGAACAACCCGTTCTTATGGAGATTGATACTGGAGCGTCGGTAACGATACTACGTGCTGAACAAAGAGTGAGCTTCACCGGTGGACGTAGTAACTCATAAGTTCCTTAACCTACTGAGGTGATATTGGATCATACATGTGTCAACTGCTTCAGACACCTTGAAAAGTGTTGCAAAACATCCGAAACTCGAACATATTCTGTGCAGATACTCCGGTATGTTTGAGGGCAAACAAGACAAACCAAATGGTTCCCAGGCCAACAGTTAGCTGATTGAGAGCTTCCAACCTCGTTTCTTGAACTCACGGACTTTATTTTTCAACGCCAAAGTTCGAAGAAGAGCCGGCTCAGCTACATAAGTTGGTGCAGTTATTCCTGTAGAATACTGTGAATGGTGGACCCCAGTAGCTCCTTCTGTCAAACAAGATGGAGTAGTGCGAATCTGTGGCGATGACAAAGTAACGGTGAACTGTTTTTTCTGTATGCGAATAACATCCCTTGCCCAGAACAGAGGACTCGTATGCTACATTCGCTGGTGACAGAGGATTCGCGAAAACTAAACCCGGGCATGCTTACACTCAAGTGCAACTTGTTCAGTTCTTGCGTGCTTAAACATGTGAATCTTCCTCAGTACACATAGTTACACCTTGGTTCCAACCTGGGCGCGGCAGTTTTTTAAAATTTATTAACATTTGGGCAAAAGATATTCTGTTCACTTGTGCATATCCAGACGACATCCTTTTCACTGGGCCCACGGTATCCGAACATTTCCACACATTGGTCGCGGTGCATAACCGTCTTCAGCAAGTTGGATGAGAAATGGACCGGCCAAACTGCGAGTTCACATTAACGTCGTCTTTCTCCTTACTTCCGTGCTACACACTCACCCTTTTATACTCTGTTATACCCAAATGCCGCAGGATCAGGCATTCACCGATGAGAGTAACAAGTTGAGGGCTTCTTCCCTTCTCGTCCATTACGACTCATGCAAACTACTATGGTGCGATGCAATGCATTTTCATGGGGAGTTGAAGTATTACTTTGCCACCAACCAGACAACTGTTCTTCCAAGTTAGCTGCATCCGCCTCACGAACTTCGCAGTCATCTGAAAAAATCTATCCTCGGTGGAATGATGGGGCTTTGACCTCAATTTTCGGAGTCAAACGTTTTCAGGAATACCTCTGGAGAGTAATTTGAGAACCATACAGAACACCAACATTCGGATAGGAGAAGGAAATTCAACATGTCTCCATCGAAACTGCAGGCGTTATTCTAAGTGTCTACAGCTACAAACTTCGCAAAGTCATTTGAGTCAGAGATACTACGCCCGTGTCAGCTACCTACAACCAGTCCAACGATGACAACGAGCGCGCCACAAGAGCTGACCAACCTCTTGCAGCACTTGGGCACTACGCCTGTCCGGGGTGAGCAGATAAGGCAGTTGACGGACCAAGATCCGGCGTGGAAAAAAATAAAACGTTTTTTAACAACCGGGTTGCTGTTGCGGGTCGAACATTGATCCACACATCGGAAGATTTCTGAAGTCATGTGAACAATACCAGAAATACCGCAGAAATGATCTATCCGGACTAAAACGTAATTGGCGTTCGCTGGATTGACCATGGCAACGACTGTACGTGAATTACTTTAGCCCGACTAATGATCCGATGTACTTGCTTGTAGCTGATGCCCACTGCGAGTGGATCGAGGTTCATCCGGTCACACATGCTGACAACCAAAATCCGATATTCGTTCACGACATTCGGAGTACCAAAGACGGTTTGTTCTGATAACGGAACACGTTTCATTCGTGAAGCGTTCCATCAATTTCTGCGGAACAGTGGCGTACAGCACGTAAAGTCTAGATTATACCAGCCTACGTCAAGTGGTCTGGCTAAACGTGCAGTTCAGGCTGCTAAACAATACTTCCTCATCTAGTTCGCTTTGACGGTACAAACCAAACTAGATCGGTTTTTACTTGCATACACAACGATTCTAACTGAGTAAACAGAGAATCTCCGGTGGAATTGGTAGTTGGCGGAAGTCACGAACAACGTTGCAGTTACTTTCCCCAACCCTTGCAGCTACGAAGAAACAAAGTTATAAAAAATGTTCGCCTAATCACGTGACAGGAAAGAAATACAGGTGAGAGGGTCTGGTACGTTCTGTACCAGGTGAGCTCACGAGGTAAGTTGGCAGCCCGTTATTGTCCTTACTTTCACGGGAAACCAAATTACAGTTGACTGACGGCCCCACTATACCTAAATATTTAGACCATCTCCGAACAGGTTGACGGGGATTGCTGATACACTGATAGATCCAGAGAGTCTAGTTCGACGTAAGGATAAACAGTCACGCCTATGAAACTCCAGCGGTTACAAAGTGCGCCAAAATCAGCAGGCCGATATCATTTTAGTCGCGAGTGAGAGGGGTGCTACATGTGCAGTGCTGAGCCGATGTTTTCATTTGGCCACTTTCTGATAGGCCATAACTGACCTTGACAATCTCTATGCCTTGCATTTTATTCGCTGCAATTCCGGACCGTCTGGGCTGTCTGTACGTGCCACTAACTCATTAAGGCCTGGTGTCTTTTGGGAAGAAGGGGGCAAACACAAACTCATTTCGCATCCCACAGTAATAAACAACACGTGAGTACCACCTGTTCGCAGTAATTATCATTGTCGGCATCACAGTTACCTGATCCGTTTGGTTGATGCTAGTGTACTGACACTGTTAGGTGTGCACAACAAGTGGGGGCTACAGAGTTCTATAAAGTTTCAACTTTATCGGGAGCATGTTTAGCACGACCATGACGTAACTATTTGTAACAAACTTGGCGGGACATAATTGCTCATTTTGACAACTATTAGAGATAGAGATCGCGAGAATGTGCAATTCTAATAATATTCCATGGAAACCCATTTAACTATAGCATATCGCCTTGACTGTTGAAGGGTATATACTAAACAAATTGTTAACCGAAATTCGACCATTTTGAGTGACGCGCTGAATATACGGTTTAGTATTTTACTGCCTATCATTTAAAGTTTCACGGCAGAAACGGTATAGTCAGTGAACTACGGCTGGATTAATGAATACAAATGTCTTAAGATATCCGCACCAAATGTAGTACGAATGAAGTTGAATAGTTTGGGCGTCGTGTTTAACATGTTATTGATAAACAGATTGGGAGTAACACGACGTTACGAGCAAGTTGTACTACTCTACGTTTCGATTACAACACTCCTGAGGAAGGCCACCCGAGATGGTTGAAACGTAGAGTATTACCACTTGCTCGAAACGTTGTGTTATTCCTAATCTGTTTATCAATGCAAATGTCTATTTCCAGCAGAGCCAGATGTAAGATGTGGACAAATCTACACAATTTGTTGGTTAGGATTTATTTAACCAAAGTAGAAAATTGCGCGGCAAAACGAACACGAGCGTGGTAGTGAATTTTAAAGGAGTGTTAACACCCAGGTTTGCAAAGGCTGTAATGTAATGGGAGACAAACATGAGTATGCAAAAGTGAGCAAGCTATTAAGTCCATTAAGTGGAAATGTTGGATATCACCAGACGGGTGAACAACATGATTGTAGGGTAAGGATAAATCGTGGGGTAGCTTGGAATCGTGTCATGCTCATTATCAGTTTTATGTCCCTTGTATTTCTTCGCTTGGGCATTCGGGGTGGCTTTAGGTATGGTTGGTTAACTAATAGGCAAAATTCTAGAAAGCATATGAGCAGGAGGTGGGGTCTTCCAGTGAGACACGAACAACGACGATCTCCCATACCATCATATTATAGAAGGGAAACCTGATAAGTTGCTCATCCCAGTACGTTGTGAAATCATTCGAACCGTGTGTGTTAGGGAAATCACATTCTGTTTGCCAACAGGCAGGGGATGACCGTGTTACTCTGATAGCTAATTGAAGTTTTTCGATTTGATTATTTCAGATTGTTGCCAAAAATGGATGGCATACATTTGTGCGTCGGTCTACCAACGCATCCTCAACCAGATCCTACTGGGACCAATCCTCCCACAAACCAACAAGGAGGCAGTGAGTTATGAAGCTTCAGCGGGACTGATAGTCGATATGTGAGGATCGAAACAGAGGGCGAAATGCTGCATACTGAGATATGTACAGTGCAACTATAATAATGGAATTAATATAACTAATGAAAGAACTTTGATTTCTTCAAATTGTATAAACTGTATACCCTCACTTGAGAATAAAACTGAATTCTCCACTGATAGTTGCGTGGCTTGATCATATTTCAGATATCATTTGAACAAAATAGGCTAGTTAATAGTAACCTGCATAATGTCTGTGCAATTACCAAATGAAATTGAATAAGTGGTAATATGTATCGAATGGTTCATTTTTTGTATACCGAGTTGTTTATTTCAATTTTTAGGTGTGGCTGCTAGTTGTGGAACACTGTCACATGCACACGCAGTTATCGCCGTCATCAAAAGACGTAAACGGGGAAGACGTGAACGAAGGTGACTGGAATTACTTTCTCAGTCAGAGCACAACGTAGGTGTCGTAAGGGACACTCAGATACCTCGAACTTACCAGTCGTCCATGATTGTTTTACCACGGTTATCGACAAAGGAGTGCAATTTGTTGCAGACTTAGATTTCTACAAGAACTTCAACAGAGTTGTTGGCGTTAATTTTTATAGAAGATAGTTATGGAAGGCTTCTTACCGGCTGCGTTACCAAGTCCACAACATAGTTAAACTCATTCCATGTATGATTTGTTGGTGTATTCTGGTTCTGCCACCTGTTTGGACGCGGCTCTGACTTAGATTTTCTACAACGGGTTTCTTTCAACTTAAAAATCTCTTACAATACCTATTACTACAACGTTAATAACACAAAATCGAAACTGCAACAAAGTTTGCCTAGTGACTTTTCTTAAAAGGAAGGCAAACATCACGCAAAACGGTTCAAAATGTACCTGCTAGTTTGTCAATCGGAGGAAACGGGTATTCAACCACGGGTACCTGAAACAAACGGGATGCATACGTATAGTTCAGGCCGAAAAACTAAAGAACTCATATAGCTTAATTCAAAACAGCTCAGTAAGTTTGTTCTCATCAGTTCAAATAAAATGCAATTTTACTAATTGACAACCTCAAGATAATGTTAATGAAGTATTTTCCACTTGTGAGCGTATGAGTACTAGGATGTCCTCTTTTTCGATGACTGATTTACCCCCCTTATGCTAGAATGAAGTTATATACAGTTTGCCGGCCCGTTTTTGGAATAAACAGGTCCAGCACATTGATCAGCGTGTTGATCTTGTTACGTAGAATTTGCTGAATTGAACGAGTTTGTTGCCGTATCGTACGTTTATCGGATGCCCCGGACTGACTGAAATCTGCGGCCAGTTTGTTAGTAGATGAGATCGGCTCCATATGACCTTACAAAGCCCTTCTCACGAATCCAGAAGACGACAAACACCGTTGGATGACATACCATCAAACAGAATGAGGAAACAATGATCCTCCTGTTGTTAATACATTAGTTCACCTTGGGTATGCAACAGTTTTGTTGTAGATACATCTGTTTTGTTTCCAGTCCATGCGTGGCGTGTGAGCTATCTAAGGTACAGTAGATTTGGAGAAGGTGTACAGGTCTATTAAGCTTGGGATAAACTATCAACCTACCTTTCCCCAGACATAGTAGTCACCGTTGTCTCTGTGCCGATCAGCTCCGGAACCTTTGTTGTTTGACCGTTCCGTGCAATCTTGACTTGTGTTTTGACTTTAACAGTGATTCTTACACGTAAGTTGGCACTCAGACACTGTTTGACAATTTTATTATGTTGAGTTCAAGCTCGAAGCTCACTTACAGACTAGTGACTGGTGTTTATTCCTCCGCCTCACACGAGATAAACACTTATTCGCTACGCTAATACTCAGTGAAACTTATGGACGGATGACTAAAATTAGAGTACTGCCTTCCACTCTTCTCCCTAGATCCCGGCGAACTCCTCTCATGGTTTTACGATTCACTCATTGCCTATTTCGCTCTTAAAGCTCTCCTAAACCACCTGGAGAGCGTGAATGACGTCGTATTATTTGCTAATTCAAGGAGGCTCTTCGTGATTTATCCGGAATGCGTTCAGACAAACATGTCTGAGTTACCATTATCTACAAACTTAACAAAGCATGTTACACAAAGACGAAGTGGCCGAGGAACGTTGGAAGACTAACAAACTCTTTACTCGCCCGTTTAATGGTAGCAACATTCTTACTGTCCACAGTGCCAACCTCATCATGGGAGATGCTCGGCATCCCCTTCAGCCGGAAAGACTAACTTCTGATGATAGTTATTAGTATCCTGATGTTGTTGACAAACAAGGTAACCTAGTGACACTAAAGCTAGTGTCGAAGAAAGTTGAGTCCAGTGAACACCACAGTCAAAAGAGTAACTCGTAGTTAACTCTAGCTCACCAGATAAATAACAGACGCATATATAAACAAGCTATGGATTCTCCGTGTCCGGTGGTTCATGTTGTTCAGATAGAAGGCTCTACAAGATCGACATGTCATGCTCCAACAGTTCTTAAGAGACGTCTGCGGTCAATCCTTTCCCCGTCTAACACTGAATCCTATACTAATTAGTAGAAGGAAAGCCTGTAGCAAAAGTAAGCTCAGAAGTCAGAACGCTTCAAGCAACCCATTCCAGGCATATTGTGGCCAACTGTAGAGCATACTCGAGGCAAGCTACTCTACACATGGAACCAGTGACAGTTTACAAACATTGTAGTCACGGTTGTAAGATCGGCCCGGGTGCCAGCATGGTTTCCCTGCTCAGTGTTTATCAGCTGTGGCATATTTCTGTTCGGTTGTGCATAGGGTCAATTAATTCCGCTGTTTGGTTAATGTCAACGAGATTTGGCCTGTGATAGTTGTTTGCTGTTTTCTTGCATAGGATTACCAGGACGGTTGAAATCAATAACTCAAATTAGTGCGTATATACTTAACTTGCTAACATATGTTGTAATTTGGTTCAAGCTAGCTCTAATGCACCTAGCACTATGACAGTTACAGGTTCATTTTGGACAGGCTTTCAATTTTAACACCATAAACTATCTTTCGTTTTACGAGCTCATGAAGTGTGTGGTGTTCCTTTTTGTTTTGCGTAGAATCTATTTACCCAACAAATGTGTGAATCATGTTGGATGATTACCGAAATCTGACCACCTCCTACGTGGTTCAGCCAATGCATAACAGTGCGTCAAAATGGACAGATGAATGCATTATATCAAAACGGTGTACAGTACACATGATCAACTGATTGAGAAAAACCTACGTTTCAATCTTGGGACTGTTGGTGGTTGGTCTGAAATACGAAACAAAACTTTAATACACGCGGAATTTTCATGTAACGCCTCTCTTTTGAGTATTATTTCCATCTTTGTGTTGTTTAACTGTCATTTACTATTCCACAGAATAGAGCATATGTCCTTAATACATCGAAAAATAAACGACTGTATGTGCCAAGAAGCAAGCACAAGCTCCTCACACTTGTTGTCAATCTGATTCATCAGTCAGCTTACGTGATATACCACTGCAGACTACATCGTGATTACATTCTATAAATTGGCTAATGTGTAGGTCATAACAATGACAATGCGCGATACGGACAGTAGGATTCCGACTGAACGAGGTTAGGTTCGAGCGGGTCAAACTAATTCGTTCACTCCACCATTTAAAGAAACGTTTGCTTAATCCGTAAAATTGGTTCAGTTTGCATTTCCTCAGATCATTCTGAGCTTGGCAGCTAGAAAGCGAATGAAAATATTTCCACCCTTTACTGGATATTCACAAACTATTCATCTCTTCGCGGTAGCGATTAGGAGTACTGAACAGCAAGGTTAGGTGAACAGAAGTAGTTTGATGCACCGGTGTGGGGTTTGGTTTGCGTGAGATTAGTTATTGGTCAGAAGTTGATCACTAGAAAATGACCGTGTGTCCCAAGGCTACCATATGCAGACATGAATGCCTACCGAACTAACTGTCGCGGCTCTCTGCGAACATGCATGCCATGCCACGGTTACGCTTGCAAGGAGAGATGCTTCTAACATACAGAAGCAACCCAGTCAAAATCGTGAGCAGCCAAGTGTGCTAATATTCATGTTTCTAGGAAAATTCTGAGTATAAACACCTGCGGGGGGTAATTGCGTGGTCCCAATCTCAGATTGCAGCAGATAGGAGATACGTGGACAGGTGAATAAAAGTGAAGTCGGTTGTGTCTGTTTGGGTGTGGTTATCAGCACTCCAAGCCAATCAGTTCGACCAAGCCGAACCCGGCCGCCAAAGGCAGGAGAGTTCAGCCTATCAGCGCTATTTACGAAATATGTGCAACTGAGCGCGTATGTGTAGTTCTAAACCTTTTCTCAGGTACTCCTAAATCTTCCAGATCAGCCGTATGACATGCATCTATCACGCAACCAGCAATTACAGAATCCGTGATCGTGGCCTGGTTCCTCAGTTGATTTCCGTGTGATTTCCTAATGCTACCTCGGTGCACATTAACTCTACCTCGAAGTTCTCATACAGTTTGCTCAACCAAAACTTGCAAACAATTTTTGCACCACACATGACATCAAAGATTCCCATAATTCCAGCAGGCAAGGAAATATGAAGGTCTTCGATTCCCCAGAAAACTGTCCATCCAAATAGATGAACTGAACATGAGACATGTGTTAGGTATCATCTTTCAGTCTGGACGAGTAATTACGAATGTGTCTAATTGGGTAGTAGAAAGAAATGTCATACGACGAATTAAATTTAGTGTCTGACAAATATAGAGCGATCTGTGAAACATCATAGTCAGATAGATATGGTTAGGTTACTATATGGTCTGTAGGTCAGTTTAGAGTAATTGAGCAATAGACAATCCTGAGGTTTATTCTCCGAAATGTCCGTGACGTCAAGATTCAACAAATCTAGTGTCCAAGCGAGTTCGGACCACTGCTCAACAGGTTACGGGTGTGAACATGCAGATCACCTGAATCAACTGTCATTGCGACCTAGACATTGAGCTGGGTTATGCAAAAAATAGGTTACAGGAGAGGCAGCGTGTTGGAGCAAAGATGTTATTTGCAGCTCTGCCTGGATTGTAGATAGGGAACACTGACGAGATGGAGTATGGCAGGAAGAGTGTGGCTAACCTCTACATTAAGCCACGTTTCCAGTCTATCACTAATTAGGGCCACGAATGAAGGGGCTAGTTATACCATGTAAGATGACCGATGTGATACGGTCGCAACATTGTTGACACTGTGTACTTCTCCGCACACCAATTGGGATGCTACGAAGAGGGCATGGCCGAAGCAGTAAGATGACTGTTTCCAATGGAAGCTTATGGTATGGAATCCCTCCTGGCACGGTTGATAGGCGGTGATTATGAAGTGGAATTCTCAGAGCCCATGAAATCATCCCTCCCCAACGACCGGTCCAGATGCCCGGGAGTATGCAGTCGGTCAGAAATCTATTTGTTCGTCCAATTTTCGAGAGCAGTCTATTCTAGTGGAATGAAAGACAAGTATAAGCACCAGGAACACGGAAATACACGGGACGTAAATAAGGGCAACGCGGATATACGATCAAAATATGAGGCAAAATAATACGTCCACAGGATTATGTGAAGAGGAACGATGGTGACATGTCTGGTCAACAAAGAGTGGCTGAATAGTGATGTAAATCAGAAGGGGGAGAAAAACATTTCAGACTCCATGCACCACGAACGTTCTATATTGCGAAGAATAGGCGAGTCAGAAATAAAGCCAACGAGACTGTGCATGTGGCTGTTCGAGTGAGCTGCATATAGCATGTCTGGTCGATGAGAGATCTGATGCTTACCTTTGTAAAGGGAATCTGGAAGTGGAAAGGAAATCGGTGTGACTAACGTAAAATTCACAATTACACATTGTTACTCGCGTCCACCCGTGAGCAAACATTAGTGATGAATGTACACCCCACATAAACTAAACATGCGCACACCAGCTCATGCTCACAAAAATCATGCCCACGTATACGGTTTGGACAGTAGGGATGGATGTTCTAGAGTGATCATGAACAACGAAACTGATCAGTTGTCAAATTTGCGTTTGATGAATAGTCGGCTGCATGAAACAGTCGTTAAGACACCGGTAATCTTGCTTTCTTCTGACTGTGACAAACTGATTATCGTTCGTTACCGACCATGCGTGTTATTGAGCAATAAGTCGATGCGTTCCAATATTGTTTGTTCGGTAGTTATGTAAGCATGAATTACACGAGCGCGCTTCCCTTTTCCGGAATTTTCTATGCAACGTGTTGTAGAAGACTGGTACGTTTCTGTCTAGAATCGTGCCTATTCTGCACAATATTTAAATCAGAAAATCTGATTATAGGACAACGACGTTTATTGCAAAAGACCGGGAAAGCGATCTGTAAGCAAAACACAACAGACCAGTAGCTAGCGTCCGGAAGGTGCAAGTGCAATTGTGACCTTGCGCGGTCGAACCAACGAGAAAATCCAGACATGCAACCAAACAATGTCAATAGTGTCAACGGTCAAAATGAATAGCAAATTAGTTGGAATACGTGGCAAACCAAGAATGCCTCTACAGTGTCCATTTTGTTGTTGAAATGCTCACCGCGGAGAATTCAGCGGTTCATACTTCCAGGTTCAACCGTGTCGTGAAAGCATGGTCGATAATCTTACTTTGAGGCTCTGATTTCTGTTGGGACATGCGTTGAACGGAATATTTCGAAAGTGTTCTCTTGAAATCTGCATATTAGTTCGCAGACCGGTCTTCCACATCGTAATCTGGGACGCTCGAAGGGCTTGTTTGGGCTGTTTGTAAGCAGCAGTTTTAGCCTAGTATTCTGGCACGATCGCATTTAGTGCACTGTGAACACTTAGAATAGATCTTCCGAGAGCTGAGTCAATCACGAAGGAACACCGTGAAACTTGCTGCTCTACATGCGAACAGGATTCATCTCACAAACATGCCCGTAAAGCACACCAGTCATGTGTTTCACTGAAATAGTACGACTCGTGTTCCACCCAATTTAGAAAACTGTGTCGTATGCCATCAAGTCATCTATAAACAATGGGCATAAGTGCAGACTGAGGCGACTCAGCCAACGAACTAAAATCCACACAATGCGTACAGCCGTGAATACTACTCCTGATACTATTCTGCATGTTGAGGAAAGACGCCTGGTTCCCTAGCCCATCGACTGCTTTTATTGTTTCTTATTTCTATGCGGATATTGTTCACGGAACTCGATTATATCACACAATGGAGCGCCTGTGAATATCTGACATATTATTCGGGCACAACTCACCTTCTATTTCTTTAACCGCAGCTTTCACTTCTACAATACGGAACAGGTCAGACGGCATCCATTGATCAGCATGACAATGAATGCGTAGATCACACCTCGTAAAGTTGAATGGCCAGTGTCGATGGTGGTGACTCAACAAACGATATATATATATTTGTGATAGACAGACATGTACGTACATTGCATACCACACAATAGATGACATTTTTGAAACAGGTTGGTAACTGCCGGATTCCGAGTTAGTGTGGACAGGTGCGAGCGAAATAGCCGTGTTGTGTACCTAGACAACGTGGTGAGATCTGTACGTTGTTCTCGTGCAAGATTGAGTTTGTGTGACTGACATTGGACCACGCAGGCCAACTATCGGTCACATGACGACTTGGGATGCTACGTGGATGTAACATGTTGTTTTGGGAATAGCACTACTGATTGAGTGAAACAAATATGAGAGACAAGGCAGAACTACTGTGTTGAGGAGGTCAGGTGCGAGAGTGGCTGAGAGCCATGATATATTGCATTATCTGGTTGATAAAGTGCACTACTCAGGGAGATTTCCGGCAGTCCGACTTGAATGCGTTCCCCTTGTCGAACGGCATTGTGATAGGTGTGAAAGTGCCACATTCGTTACGGAACCACTATCACACATATCAACCCAGTTCAGTCAAAGGGCTTTACGCGTTCAACATGGGTCATTTTATCCTCGCTGGTGAAAGCGTGGTGTTCGCTGGACAATGTGAACCCGTCTCCATGCGTGAGTCGTCTGTTACCATGTGAAGTCGAATACCAAGTTTGCCCGAATATTATCATCTCAGATTTCGTTGATCGTATTGTGGATTCGCTTTAATCCGCCAATCATAATTTTGGCTGAGTACATTCACACAGACTGATACTGTTCTACCGACTTGCAGACTGGATTGATTGCCACAAAATTCTCATCATGATCGTCATCATCACCATCATCATCACCATCTTCATCACCGTCATATGAAATTCGGAAATGTACGCGTAAAGACATTTCAACATGGTTGCTTGAAATAACACGCGGTCCCCGTGTCGCATGAAACAGAACATTTGATGATGATTGGCTGACTTGCGGTCACCGTGGCCACTATGTACTTCGATTTGTATGCCATCTTCTCATCGGTTAGATTGTAAACTGACCCAAACAGTTTCTGTGAGAATTTCACGTCGTACGGATCTTCCGAAGTGTTTCTCTCGATAATCATTTAATACTGTACCGTGTATGGATTTGAGGAAGCAGATACTATTGGAAAATGCAACCGCTTAGATTGCCGCACGACGACAACAGTTCAGGCATTTTTTGTCAGAAATCTTCTAACGTCAACCTGTGTGTTATGACGTTAAGAAATTGCACATTGATTCAGACGGCGAACAGCATTCGACAGGTCATACTAAGCAGAACAGTGAGCACCAGTTTGAGATGAACATTGGGCATATGGTTTCAAGTAAACCTAGAAGAACGGTACCGTGCAACATTAATTTTGCTATACGGGCATCAACTCGAAGAGATACAATACTGTTCTCAGTATTTCACTATCCAGCAGTATGAGGGTGGTGCACGAATGATTGATTTTCAAATATCTGACACCCATACTATACCTCAACTGCGTACCAGTGAGACGGGGCACTTCACGATGCACGAAATATGGTATGGTGCGTTGCCTTTGAGAACAACACTGTTCCATTGTGCAGAGAATGAGAGAAACTGGATTGTTCCTGAGAACTTACTGCCTGTGTTCTTCGAGGATGCGCCTGAAAGTTCTGAGATTTATACCAGTGAATCAGTGAGAAACGGTTCACGACTAATTGTTGACAAGCGATGCTAACAACGAGAACATCCTAGGCTGGTGTTTAAGCAAGATAATGAGGTAACATCTGTTCATCTGAAGGTATCCAGGGCTCAGTAGTGAAAGCTCGCAATTCATCGCTCTCGTTCGTTCACTACAAAATTTACATTTATCAGTTCGCAACAATTCTGCTCGAACTTTCCTACCTAGTTGACCACCTTGAGCTATTTTATCACGGGCCTATTGTGAACATTTCAACCACTCGTATGCGATAGCGCTTGTCTTGACGATTCGTGTTTTAGATTTTGCAACCTGCTGTCTGCGTGTTTGTTCACAACCACTCACCGATCACATTTGTTTGCATGGACAGTTTTGCGTGATCTCGGAAGCCTACTGAGACTTTTGGACAGTTGTAAGGATTTGCTTCGAGTTCATGGAAAGTGGAAATGACGATTATTGACACGAATGACACCAAATATGAGAGAACCTGTGCACTGCCAACATGTTATGCACGGTTGATCACTTCCTTAGCCAAAGGAATGTTAAATGTCAAGCAATGTGTCCGTTGGTTACAAACTTTTCCCCACCCCATTTGAAATAAGACTTTGGCAGCTGTCACGAGCAGAACCGTCCCAGTGATCCTAGAGGGAACCAAGTTGGTCAACGTTCAGTGCTCTCAGTTTCTAAACTGGCATGTTTGCATGACTTGAGGAATAGGCCTTGCTCAACGAATCCAATGTAAACTCCCCGGATGTTTGTAATTGATCATTGTCCTACCAACAAACGCGCATCGGAAGGTCCAACACAATAATTTGACCAATTCCAGCATTGGTATCAGGCAGCAGACACGTGCATTGTTTAGCCCCGAACAGTCCTCACAGAGGGGATCCTGATATATCTGCATTGGATGCACTACTCTTTAGCTGATGTAGTACGCACGGTGCTACCCGGGGTCGCGGTTCCTGATCGGGATTATAGTGCGAGTGAAATCGATGTATATATATACATATATATACGAGGTTTTCAACAAAGAGGTTAGCAATATTAAGCCAAATGTTCAAACTGTAAGTTGCAATATGAAGAACGAGCCGTATCAGTATAATGCCAGTGTTAAGGCTGATCCTTTAATGTCAAGTTGACGGTCGGTGTTCGACGGAAGTTCGTGCATTCGCCTTTATGGTATTGGTGCACCGTAGATTGTGTTGGTTGCACCAGTCTCGCTGTTGACTCCAGTATCATTGTTTGACCATCGTCTGTTCGAGTTTGCGACTTGTCTCGTGACGCGTTTTGACAAAACCCGCATGATTTTATCGCACTTAGAATGGGAAATCGGGAAGGAATTCGGGGCTTTGGCTAGATTCCCCGAGCTCCGAACTAGCTGATCTGATAGAGTGCTCGCCTCGTTTTCGGCGTGCTATCATTGTTGCACTGTTGCGCTGACTGTCAGTTGTGGTGATGTTGACTAACAAACCGTGTGCTCTCTGCCATCCCAACACTGTTCGTGCAAATTCAAACCACCTCGGAACAAACCGCCCGCACGACAATAGTCTGCTTGCTTGGGTCTACCATCACTGACAAGCAGAATATGGCGCCTATGTTAGCAGTCTTCATATTACGGATGAGCATGTATATGGTATAATGTGTATATATTATATAATATGAACCTGAATTTCGGTAGGGTCTGCAACTAGGTTTCACGGCTAAGCACCAACTGAAGAAGCAAAATGTTGCCGTCAACGGCGCTTGGTTTTCCTATTATGATTACGGTTTCAAATTGAGCAGACCACTTGAGGTGAGATGTCACAAAATATGGTTGTATTTTAAGGTAATGTTCAACAGGAATAAATCAGCTTCATGGGTATTAGTTGTTGGTTTTCTAAAATAGGTAAAATTCACATAAAACCGTTGCGAACTGTTCTGATATGTGCTTCATTTATGCTTACTTTCAGCAAATTTCTTTCCTACACAAGGAGAAACAGTTGGGGCACACGGAATTAATAATGTTTTCTCAACTCTAATAGTGATCAAGCCAACCATAGTTCTGTGTAATTTACATGCCACTATTCAAGAATACCAGTATTCAGCACAACAATATCATATTATCGCTGCCGGCCATTTAGTTATTAGTGAATGCTATACTGTTGAGAATAACCTCAAGTTGAATGGGAGTTCCAGGTGATTGCATAATTTTAAGCTGCTGTTGTTTTTCGTTTACCCTCTGAATAAATCTAATTGGCCCTCAAAAATGATAGAGCTGCGTGTTTGTTCACAACTACTCACCGATCACATTAGTTTGCATGGACAGTTTTGCGTGATCTCGGAAGCTTACTGAGACTTTTGGACAGTTGTAAGGATTTGCTTCGAGTTCATGGAAAGTGGAAATGACGATTATTGACACGAATGATATCAAATATGAGGGAACCTGTGCACTACCAATCAGCATACTTGAAGACGAGGATAGTGCACTTGAATGGTAATGAAACAAACGATCGTAGATCGGGCAGTCACATCAACTACTGGTTTTAACTTAACACAAGGACATTTTTCACGAAGTCATAAGATCGATATTGTTTTCCGTTGACTCACTTGACTCCTCATCATCCCCTGCATTAAATAGCAAAATGAAGCCAGCATCACTTCAATATACTAGAAGTGATAAATCATAAAGCAATAGCCTTCTGTCACTGATCAGTTAAGACCCTGTTCTATACTCCCCTAGAGAAAAAGTATTGCATATGACGAATGGGATCCAGCAGAATGAAGGCTTCACTTACAGGGTGCTTTTGACCGTAAATCGACATGAACCAGAGAGAAGATAGCATGCCCCATTAGTTTTCAATATTTGTAGACCTAAGAACAAGTTAATTTGAAATGCTCCTGATATTTCAACAACGGTAGGTTTGCATCATACTGGGTGGGTCAGCTCAACTTGACAGCAACCACCATGTGTAATCATTGGTGTCTACACCGTCCAAAATTTGTTCGTTCAAATCCGTCTCGGTATTCTCTGCGACTACCAGATGTGGCCTACGTGAATACGATTGACTGCATGGATATCGTGAATGACACTCACTGCACGACCAGACTTGTCTGTAATCAATGCCGCTACACATCAGCATACTGCCTCACCCCTGAACCACAAAACCACATGCATCATATTCCTGACATTTGTTAAGCTGATTTGTACACAGAACATGGTATACATCTCTCCACTTAATTGACATCGCAACTATGGCGTGTTCTGTATCCCATACGTGGTTTGCTACACTCGCTCGTGACTGCCAAATCGCAGTCCTCGGTGGCGATATGGGTTTCGCGGAGTTCGCCAATAAGCATTGTGTGGAAACATATATAATACTGCAGGCAGTTGAATGAGAGGCATTGCATTATTTCAATGAAACTCACATTCATATGGGTTTTCCGTAGTTCTTTTGTCTAGGAGTTGCGAGATTTACACCATTGAATAAATTGTGAGTGGTTCATGGTTGTTTATTGACAAGCGGTGCTGGTAGTGATGATTTCCTTAGTTAAAGATTGGGCAAGATAGTGAGCTAACTACTTTTGGTTTGACAGCAAGAACTCACCATTCTCCGAGCTCGTTTTCCAGTATGCGGTCCGAAGCGACCAGCTTTTGCATACTTCCACCTCAGCTACTCACTAACAAGACCACTTAGGAATTTGTTGGCATAAGTTCGTTGAAATCCCTTGAATAGCCAGCACGCCATGATACTTGTTTTGACAGTTCACATTCAGTTACCTTGGAACCTGCTATCATACCGCCTAACCTCAAAAGTTTCACGTGAACATGACACATTCTATATTTGCACACTGCAAATGACAGCGTCAGTATTAGTACAGTCATGTTTCGGTTGCCGCGTTTTGTTAGTTCTGTCGACTAGAGTTGATGGGTGCGTATCATTGGATGTGGTTACGGGTTGCTGAATGACTTTTGGCTGTAGAAGCATTGCAATTCGTTCCACAGTGAATATCTCACCTGGACTACACGCCTCTTTTATGATTAGGGAATATCGGGATCCTCACCGGAGTTGCAACAAATGGATCCAATCGGGATATGATGATGTATTAAGTCATTATAATGGAATGTAATTTGGTGTGACAGCACAATTCAGAATGGTCAGTTTGAATTAGTGGTTGTGTCTGCATAGCATAAGCGATGCGGTATACTAAGCAACGTTTCTGTTTTTCGTGAAACCGCTCACACACCACTTGCAATTAGACTTTAGTAACAGTCAAGATCCTCGGTAAGCATGATTTCGACGGCGCATTCACGTGGGTGAATGTCCGAAGCGTTCAGTTCGCATGGTTTGACAAATAGGTTTTGGTTGGCAGTCCCACTCCAAATTCCAGATGTGGTAGCATTCAGTGGAAAACAGTCCCAGCAGAAAATATGCCTCAGATGAGGGAATGAAAAAGGTCTGCGTATAATCGTATCCGCGTTTGTGAGCGGGTTGTGTGTAGGATGACTATGAACATATAAGTTCAATGAGATCAGCGACGCATGGCACGGAATAGCAGTAAAATTTGGAAAAGAGATGGTCAAAATTCACGAGGAGCACACAATGGGTATCGTGGGTTCTGCAACACATGGACTGTGAATACCGGATGATCTTCAAGTATACTTTCAACTTCACAAATCGTAGATGTTGGTAATTGTGTGGAGTAAACAACGAGTGGGATTCCGGACAGGAATAGTGCAGTTGTTCCTGTCCTCAGATTTTGATTCGGGAAAATGTCGATTGTTGAAACTGAGAATGTTATGTGAGTTTGTTAGCAGTGCAAATGGTCGAATAGTGAGTGGTGTGCGTGGTGGCAAGGATTGGCGATTGATTGAAGACACGGAAATCCCCTCATTGTCAGATAGATATGGTTCGGTTACTACATGGGCTGTGGGTCAGTTTACAGTAATTGAGCAATAGACATTTTATTGGGCTGTCAAGAGCCAACTAGACGAAACCTACTGACTTGATCATTTTGTTCTGCGCGTTCGTGCACGTGATTAGCGTATGCGGATAGTGCCCTCCAAACCCCACAGCCCAATGGGGGATGGTCTGCTGTATGCATAGGACAGTGTGGAGTAAGCAAACATTGCCGTGTTGATTGTGAGGTCGGCCCATGTCCCAGCATGACTTACTCACGGGTTATGTATTAATTGTGACATTTCTCCGTTTGGCCCTGTTCAGCGAGCTAGTGCACAATTGGCAACCCATCTTTGGTGATCCGGGTTACGTTGTTACAATCTGACCACTCCCCTTAGATAACCGTGGGTCCAATCGTGCAGAATGACGGATGGAGTGAATTGAGATAGTTGGAGGTGTGTAAGTAGGAGCGAGGTGGGTTAATTTGGTTGGGTGATAACTACCGGCGAATTAGTTGAAAGACTGCGGATGAATTTGACACAATTTGCACCTTGAATGTCGATCACCGCTAACAGTTTAGTGTTCTCATGTATGGGAGCGCCAAGACGGATGTAGTGAATATAGGGAGGAATTGTAGGGCCGGTATGCAGTGGTACCTATATTAGAGAGAACTTGTCGTAACATAGTCTGCCGAGCGCACGTTACCAAGCCAACTGATGACGTGAATTCAGTTTACCCATACGACCACGGCCGTTTGTTAAGGATAATATCTGCTTCAGACTGGCCAATAGCTGGGGCCGTGAATCTGTCTGAATTTCACGGAGGGTGTGGTGTAGCGGTGGGAATTCCGTCCGTTTTATGTGTGGAATACAGTCCTGAGGTTTATTCTCCGAAATGTCCGTGACGTCAAGATTCAACAAATCTAGTGTCCAAGCGAGTTCGGACCACTGCTCAACAGGTTACGGGTGTGAACATGCAGATCACCTGAATCAACTGTCATTGCGACCTAGACATTGAGCTGGGTTATGCAAAAAATAGGTTACAGGAGAGGCAGCGTGTTGGAGCAAAGATGTTATTTGCAGCTCTGCCTGGATTGTAGATAGGGAACACTGACGAGATGGAGTATGGCAGGAAGAGTGTGGCTAACCTCTACATTAAGCCACGTTTCCAGTCTATCACTAATTAGGGCCACGAATGAAGGGGCTAGTTATACCATGTAAGATGACCGATGTGATACGGTCGCAACATTGTTGACACTGTGTACTTCTCCGCACACCAATTGGGATGCTACGAAGAGGGCATGGCCGAAGCAGTAAGATGACTGTTTCCAATGGAAGCTTATGGTATGGAATCCCTCCTGGCACGGTTGATAGGCGGTGATTATGAAGTGGAATTCTCAGAGCCCATGAAATCATCCCTCTCCAACGACCAGTCCAGATGCTCGGGAGTATGCAGTCGGTCAGAAATCTATTTGTTCGTCCGATTTTCGAGAGCAGTCTATTCTATTGGAATGAAAGACAAGTATAAGCACCAGGAACACGGAAATACACGGGACGTCAATAAGGGCAACGCGGATATACGATCGAGATATGAGGCAAAATAATACGTTCACAGGATTATGTGAAGAGGAACGATGGTGACATGTCTGGTCGACAAAGAGTGGCTGAATAGTGATGTAAATCAGAAGGGGGAGAAAAACATTTCAGACTCCATGCACCACAAACGTTCTATATTGCGAAGAATAGGCGAGTTAGAAATAAAGCCAACGAGACTGTGCATGTGGCTGTTCGAGTGAGCTGCATATAGCATGTCTGGTCGATGAGAGATCTGATGCTTACCTTTGTAAAGGGAATCTGGAAGTGGAAAGAAAATCGGTGTGACTAACGTAAAATTCACAATTACACATTGTTACTCGCGTCCACCCGTGAGCAAACATTAGTGATGAATGTACACCCCACATAAACTAAACATGCGCACACCAGCTCATGCTCACAAAGATCATGCCCACCTATACGGTTTGGACAGTAGGGATGGATGTTCTAGAGTGATCATGAACAACGAAACTGATCAGTTGTCAAATTTGCGTTTGATGAATAGTCGGCTGCATGAAACAGTCGTTAAGACACCGGTAATCTTGCTTTCTTCTGACTGTGACAAACTGATTATCGTTCGTTACCGACCATGCGTGTTATTGAGCAATAAGTCGATGCGTTCCAATATTGTTTGTTCGGTAGTTATGTAAGCATGAATTACACGAGCGCGCTTCCCTTTTCCGGAATTTTCTATGCAACGTGTTGTAGAAGACTGGTGCGTTTCTGTCTAGAATCGTGCCTATTCTGCACAATATTTAAATCAGAAAATCTGATTATAGGACAACGACGTTTATTGCAAAAGACCGGGAAAGCGATCTGTAAGCAAAACACAACAGGAGCAGAGCGCAACAGACCAGTAGCTAGCGTCCTGAAGGTGCAAGTGCAATTGTGACCTTGCGCGGTCGAACCAACGAGAAATTCCAGACATGCAACCAAACAATGTCAATAGTGTCAACGGTCAAAATGAATAGCAAATTAGTTGGAATACGTGGCAAACCAAGAATGCCTCTACAGTGTCCATTTTGTTGTTGAAATGCTCACCGCGGAGAATTCAGCGGTTCATACTTCCAGGTTCAACCGTGTCGTGAAAGCATGGTCGATAATCTTACTTTGAGGCTCTGATTTCTGTTGGGACATGCGTTGAACGGAATATTTCGAAAGTGTTCTCTTGAAATCTGCATATTAGTTCGCAGACCGGTCTTCCACATCGTAATCTGGGACGCTCGAAGGGCTTGTTTGGGCTGTTTGTAAGCAGCAGTTTTAGCCTAGTATTCTGGCACGATCGCATTTAGTGCACTGTGAACACTTAGAATAGATCTTCCGAGAGCTGAGTCAATCACGAAGGAACACCGTGAAACTTGCTGCTCTACATGCGAACAGGATTCATCTCACAAACATGCCCGTAAAGCACACCAGTCATGTGTTTCACTGAAATAGTACGACTCGTGTTCCGCCCAATTCAGAAAACTGTGTCGCATGCCATCAAGTCATCTATAAACAATGGGCATAAGTGCAGACTGAGGCGACTCAGCCAACGAACTAAAATCCACACAATGCGTACAGCCGTGAATACTACTCCTGATACTATTCTGCATGTTGAGGAAAGACGCCTGGTTCCCTAGCCCATCGACTGCTTTTATTGTTTCTTATTTCTATGCGGATATTGTTCACGGAACTCGATTATATCACACAATGGAGCGCCTGTGAATATCTGACATATTATTCGGGCACAACTCACCTTCTATTTATTTAACCGCAGCTTTCACTTCTACAATACGGAACAGGTCAGACGGCATCCATTGATCAGCATGACAATGAATGCGTAGATCACACCTCGTAAAGTTGAATGGCCAGTGTCGATGGTGGTGACTCAACAAACGATATATATATATGTGATAGACAGACATGTACGTACATTGCATACCACACAATAGATGACATTTTTGAAACAGGTTGTTAACTGCCGGATTCCGAGTTAGTGTGGACAGGTGCGAGCGAAATAGCCGTGTTGTGTACCTAGACAACGTGGTGAGATCTGTACGTTGTTCTCGTGCAAGATTGAGATTGGACCACGCAGGCCAACTATCGGTCACATGACGACTTGGGATGCTACGTGGAAGTAACATGTTGTTTTGGGAATAGCACTACTGATTGAGTGAAACAAATATGAGAGACAAGGCAGAACTACTGTGTTGAGGAGGTCAGGTGCGAGAGTGGCTGAGAGCCATGATATATTGCATTATCTGGTTGATAAAGTGCACTACTCAGGGAGATTTCCGGCAGTCCGACTTGAATGCGTTCCCCTTGTCGAACGGCATTGTGATACGTGTGAAAGTGCCACATTCGTTACGGAACCACTATCACACATATCAACCCAGTTCAGTCAAAGGGCTTCACGCGTTCAACATGGGTCATTTTATCCTCGCTGGTGAAAGCGTGGTGTTCGCTGGACAATGTGAACCCGTCTCCATGCGTGAGTCGTCTGTTACCATGTGAAGTCGAATACCAAGTTTGCGCGAATATTATCATCTTCGATTTCGTTGATCGTATTGTGGATTCGCTTTAATCCGCCAATCATAATTTTGGCTGAGTACATTCATACAGACTGATTCTGTTCTACCGACATGCAGACTGGATTGATTGTCACAAAATTCTCATCATGATCATCATCATCACCATCGTCATCACCATCTTCATCACCGTCATAGGGAATACGGAAATGTACGCATAAAGACATTTCAACATGGCTGCTTGAAATAACACGCGGTCCCCGTGTCGCATGAAACGGAACATTTGATGATGATTGGCTGACTTGCGGTCGCCGTGGCCACTATGTACTTCGATTCGTATGCCATCTTCTCATCGATTAGATTGTAAACTGACCCAAACAGTTTCTGTGAGAATTTCACGTCGTACGGATCTTCCGAGGTGTTTCTCTCGATAATCATTTACTACTGTACCGTGTATGGATTTGAGGAAGCAGATACTATTGGAAAATGCAACCGCTTAGATTGCCGCAAGACGACAAAAGTTCAGGCATTTTTTTGTCAGAAATCTTCTAACGTCAACCTGTGTGTTATGACGTTAAGGAATTGCACATTGATTCAGACGGCGAACAGCGTTCGACAGGTCATACTAAGCAGAACATTGAGCACCAGTTTGGGCATATGGTTTCAAGTAAACCTAGAAGAACGGTACCGTGCAACATTAATTTTACTATACGGGCATCAACTCGAAGAGATTCAATACTGTTATCGGTATTTCACTATCCAGCAGTATGAGGGTGGTGCATGAATGATTTTCCAATATCTGACACCCATAACCTGACAAGTTTTCGTCACGTCGCAAGTTGAAGGCTTCTCCAGAATTCTCCATCTTGTTCAGAGGAGATGCGCTCAGAATTCTAAATTGTGTGCATTCTTGTGATACGGGATCATTTGTCACATGTTCTGTGGATATGCATTAAATAGGAACCAATCGAATCAGGCAATCCTTCAGCTGGTGTGATTGCTTCCTGTTTGTGACAATTAAGATGGGGACAAGAATGTCCAACTGAGAAAACTGTGTCGTATGCCATCAAGTGATCTATAACAATGGACATAAGTGCATTACTAATTACATTAGTAGTTACTATATGGCTCGCTGCGGCTGAAGGTATCTTGATAGGTGTGATTGAGCAACTCGAGATTTTTGGGGGTTATAGTAAGCGTGCTGCCCCTCCAGTCTGCGTCGTTGTCAGTGGAGAGTGGAACCGGTTTTCCTCCAGTTTCTCGTGATGCATAGTACTGCCGTAATGTGAGTAGCGCACACTGACCGGTCAGATCACTGGGAGCGGCTTGAACCTGACCTGGGTTAAGAAGTCACAAAAATATATAAGTGTCTTCATGGTTGCAAATAACTAGTCTTTGGACGCCTGGTCACATCCGTCGTCAAGCAAACAGAGAGCCCGTTGTAAGTTGCTGCGATGTACCACCGACGAATGTCAAGCACTCCATTGATAGAAATTTTCGCAAGCTTGAAGAAATGGATGTGAAGGGAAATAATTTGGCACACGTAGTGTATGTATCGGTTGCAACGCCTATTCAAAATTTCTACATGGAATGCAGTATGAAAAGCAATTAAATGTTAGAGGTGAGAGCAAACATTGTGTCCACGGTCTGGACATGAACTATACAACGGCATCTCTAGGAAACTCATTCATTAGGACAGTGATGACACCTGATTCGTGCTAACTGTACAATCCATGAGCGTGGACTGGGAGTTGCGTTTCCTGGGTTTTCTGTTGGGAAACCATAGTGCCTGGTTGTGAGAAAGAACAACTCATCATGGTTCACGATTTTTTTTGTGAGAATTCGTTTAAGTGCACCGCGAACGTTGAGAACAGATCGAAATTGCACTGTTAATAAGGGCTCATTCATGAGAGTTCTGCCGTCATAACCTGCANACCTGCACCAAACTTGGACGAGACCATCATTGCTTCACAATTAGATGCAAATTGGCTGTGCACTTTGAATGTGAGGGCCAGATTATTCTAAATTGAATGGATGTAGCGTGGTTCTTGTTATTTGCATGTATGTTACCCGGTGGTTGCATAGGTGGCATAACGAATTTTTCGACCCACTGGAGATTGGAAATAGAGCAAAGAAACTGCTTGGGGCAACAAATTTCTGAACACACTATGAACTGAGACTCTGAGATGACCTGGACTTTATGAAACGATGGAGGAGTTCTGGACACTGTTGCGAACCATGATAAGAGCTTACGGTATACCTGTCATCGGGAAATTGCCCCTCGTTTACATAAACGCCCCCCACAACGAATCTGGGTGCTGGTTTAATCCATGTACGGATTCCCACGTGATAATCAGAACGGTGTGTGTTGGCACTGCTCGGTCACACCGAGACTGATTCATCCTACCAGTAGATTAGGCGGTTATATCTACTCCGAAGACTGACCAACGAGATGTTCGGATATCCCCGCAGGACATGATCTCGGCCTGCTTACTCCATAATGTGCAGATCGGGCAAGCCCAATGACTGTAGTAACTGCTTAGTTTGAACTGCTCGTGTACACGGATCTTACCCATTCCACTCTTTTTCTCTAACCATGCCTTCTCGAAACGCTAGCGGAACAATTTCCGTGTTCCATGTCACACTGAACGAGCAGTATACTCATCATTCCCTTGCAAATATGGTTAGGTGTTGGCACACGAAAATTCGGTCGTCCATAATACGAGGTCAAAAGCACAGCAGTCAAAGTATTGACCTCCTGAAAGCGCAGTCGAATTTCTAGTCTCGGTCATGACAAAGATATCCACTACTTAAGAGCTGCATCGAGAGCGAAACTGGAGTCTGGTGTTGTTTTTCGACGGGGCACGGATTCAAAATTCTATGAAATACAATAGCTGCGATCGGTTATGGGATGTTGAATGTGTGTCATTCAACCCCTCGATCACTTGTCGCCAAACCGAGAGTTCAGTAGTAAGAGCGAAATCTCACAGTTGAACAGGTGAATAAGACAAACAACTCCTTGTTCTGTTCATACAGCCAAATGTTATCTACATCAGGTATATTATTTAGAAGCTGCCTCTGAAGTAGTCACTTTGTCATGTGATGCACTTTGATTTGCGGTAGACATGTTGAATCTATGGGATGCGATCAGCGTCCTCTCATCGACAATAAAATTGTGAACGCGTTTTTTGTTTGTTGTATGCAGATGATATAGTTGCAGCTCCAATTGGTGTCGGGTCGAGCAAAACCTCTGTTGAAAACCCGAGATAAACCCGAAAGTTTGTCCTGATCCAATTTCAACCGCCTCATTCTGCCAGAAACCAC
>QNGE01004445.1:7851-17889 GCA_008508345.1 Paragonimus westermani
GTGAAATTTCCGAGCTCCTGGTGTGGCTTCGTAGCTCAGCTGGTAGAGCGCTTGCCGCGTTGAGGCATGCCGTGTCTGTCGCTGGTTCGAATCCAGCCGAAGCCCTAACTTTTCACAGTTGGGTCTCATCTAAATACTGCCTTCAATTCGACATGAAACTGTCTCTCCGGATATGGTCATAACTCGACTGTCAGAAAGCTTGATACTAAGGTTTGTTTTCATAAACGTATAAACTTTTCAGTATTTGAACTTCAGCGGTTTCACGGCAAATCAATAAAACGTGTACCGGTTTGCATCTTATTTAACCTTACCAGGAGACGCCTTCTGCAGAAAACTACAGCAACTGCAATCAGTGTTACAATTGACTGTCTATCTCTGTGCATTCCTTAAGCGACACAACAAGCTTGACCGTACTGCAACAAGACGGCTAATCATGCTCGATAGGAGCGTCACCTCAAAGCTGACCTATGAAGATGATGATGTGGGAGAAAAAATCAGTCAGCGACGTCCAGCAACAGTCAGCCGAACGTTCTACGCCATATTCGACCAGCTGAACATCAATGCCTTCAGCGAAAATGCTACCACATGAGTACGCTAAACCTCACTGTATTTACCAGACTCATTGTGTGTACCACGGTTGCGAAATCGAGTAGCCTAGGCTGTGCAGGCTTGAGTCATTATCGGGATGGGACAGGCCCCAGTAACTTTCAATGGGAAACCAGCATGTCACTGGTTCACCTCTGGACATCAGATCATCGTTCTTCATACTTCAGTGCTTTCAGTTGCGCAACCGGTTGTCGATGGTTGCTTCAGTTTGCTGAGGTTGTTGTTATTCTCATGTGGTAACCACTCATTTGACAACAGAAAAGCATGATCGCCAGTCTCAGAATGTTGGGAAAAATGGGCAATCTCACTGCTGATATGTTCAGCATGTGTTGTGTGTGTGTGTGGTCGTACATTTCTTCTCACTAACCTCGTTTGACTCTGCTATCTAAACATCAACACGAAGCGAAATTCATCAGACAGTAACCCGTGAGTTATTGGCTATTAGTCAAAGTTTGGAAAAAGATTTAAAAAAATTCCAGAGTATTCTCACACTCTCCGACCATTTTGTAGCCCATACTAATATCTGTGACGGATATATAGTTAGTTCACCTCGAGGACTACCTCGCATGGACCATAGCCAGTTTGGTCACCAGAATGGCTTAGGAGGGGACACACTACTGTATTCTAACTCGTGACGACCACCAAATGCTGCATGCAATAGACAGAGCCTGCCTAAGTCGAATGTTAATAACAAGGTAATCTGTAGATTTCATGTTAAAAATTCATACCTATCATGCTGATGAAAGGAACTAGAAAACTAATCGGGTTTTACTTGTGAAACGATCACACGACGCTCATGATTTCACATTATATGGTATTTGATCTTTCTAAACAAGGGTGATAGATTCCGTAAACCAAAAACGTAACTAGTCTCAGCCAATAGTTGGTAGCCTGATAAACTCGAAATGCTGATTGTACTGCAACTAACCTCTAAGAACAATTTCCGGAGTTTAACGATCACCTGCAGTTTGCATCGAGATAATTTTCACGGCTATAATAACCGCGCAATTTTTGTAGATAAGTGGTAACTGTCACTCCTCAAAGCCTACGTTTCAGTCAACGACACATTTTCCGCCTTGTGTAGGCATATAATTTAAACCTGGTGCTGAACTAATTCCGAGTCACCTGCGTACAGACAATACCTTAACCAATACATTCAGTTTCATTACTCAATTGAAGTGCAACTCAGAGTACAGGTTGCTGCCTCACTCACCAATTAGACACACTGACTGAGATTGAACCATACTTGTGTAACTAGCAGATGACAGTTCAATTTAACTGAGACGGAAAATCCCATACCTTTGAGATCATTGTCGTGGTAAAAACACTTCATTGGCTGACAGGTACACCAGATAATAAATTTACTGAAAGTTTGTGGGACTGTGTAGGAACAAAGCCGGCCGAACTTACAGCTCGCCCAAATCCGTGGACTTGACCATTGATTTGGCACCCGCCTGACACAGAATGTACATCTCCATTGATAATCCTGCGGCTGAAAGCAGGCTATGATGAGTTCATGCGGTGGATTTGAAGCACTGTAGTGCATCTCTCTAAAAATCATTGTTTGGAGATCTTGACGGCGCTACTCGGAGAAAAACCCATTCTCTAATGAAGGACATAATAATCCCATTCGGTCCAATTGATGTGAGCGACGCACGTTAGGCAGAAGAGTTTGACTCTGTGACAACCATCGAAATAGACATAATCTTAAAAGCATTGTAGTGGTCTGATCAAAAACATTTCTCTAGTCACAAAGTCCGTTGATATACTAAAAATGTACTGTCTTGTGCTCCGCATTCTCACCCTCGCTGAATGCAAAGGATGCAATCAACTGGGAGTGGTTTTCAACTGCAGATAGTTGGACATGTTAACCATTGTGTGATTGCTCAGACAGGCTTAATTGTCTCGGTATCGGACCTGGAATACAAGTCAGTCAAGTAGTTTGTCAAGAAAGTTTAGCAAGTAAAAAGGCCGCAACATCGTATCAAGAAATGCTTGCGGTATTCAGTCAAGAATTTACAAAGGAACAAGACCGACAGCGCGCAATGGATCGTTTTTATGGCACCGGGTTTGTGACACTGAAGACCAATTGATTTACAGTCAACATTTTTTACGACAGTTGACGGTGGGTTTATCGGAGGCAGGTGAAAAATGAATAACAGATTGGTGAGAGAGCGGTTTATTCAGAGTGTGCCGTCGGAGTTACAGGAAGGCGTTCGGATGGCCGAGTCTTGTGAGACTACGGACATAGAACGGCTTGTTGGGATTGCGCACCGTTTACCAGTACGGATGCAAGTCGGACGGCTGGATGTCAGGGAGCTGGAGAACAAAATTGAGAAGCTGACGAAAGCAGTGGAGGGGTTGAAGACGAACGCGGAACCGAGAGGACAAGTTAGACGAACACGTGAACAAGCCCACCTTAATTATTGTTGTGTTTGTAATTGGGTGGGACACTTGCCCGCCAATGCCCCAACAGACGTTTTCCTTCTTGTTCTTCGGTGTTAATGGGTTGCCATGAGGGCATTCCACAGGTAAAGGTTCTGATCGAGGGAGGACAAAGGAGTGCGATAGTAGTACGAGGGCAGTACGGGCGAGCAGTGCCGAATGGGCGGGGTCTCTGTGATCCCTCTTCCAGAATGTCCGTCCCAGCCATCAAACAGTGTGTTGGTAAGTTCGCTCATCTATTCACGAATGCGGGTGATCAGTACGAATTATGTACGTGGATGGAACAGTCGATAGACCCACAGCCGAGTAAGAAATGCAGATCAGTGCACCGGAGGATATCATTCAAATTGATTCCAGAAGTGGAAAGACAGGTGAAGGAGATGCTGGAGAAAAGAATAATTTGACGGACGAACAGCCCATTTTCATCACCGGTGGTGTTGACTAGGAAGGCAGGGGGAACCTACCGATTTTGCGTGGATTTCAGAGAGGTGATCTGAGTGACGATCAAAGACGCGTTCCCGATGCCCCAGATGGTAGAAATCTTTGTACACCTGCACTGGCAACGATCAATGGCACTGGAGGACGGAGCGAAGACCGCCTTTTAAGTGAACGGGTAGCAGGGCGAGTTCCTTAGAATGCCGTTCGGCCTGTGCAGCGCTCCAGCTACCTTCAGACGTCTCTTGCTTCTCATTCTGAAGGGTCAGGAAGGAGAAGCCGTATGCGGAGACGACATTGTTGTATTCGCCATGACAGTATCGGACACGTAGACACACTGAGAGCAGTGTTACAACGAATTGATGTAGCAGGCCTACAACTGAGTAGTAAAAAGTGCCAAATAGGCCGCGGTTCAATCGTCTGTTTGGGACATACGGTTAGCAATGGGAAGATCCAACCACTGCCAGAGAAATTGACAGCCATCAAGAACTTTCTAACGTTGAAGTGGAAGCGGCAACTGAGGTGTTTCCTCGGAATGGTTGGTTACGACTCGAAATTTACGTCGGGGTTTTCCCAGAAGGCATATCCACTCTATCAACTGCTGAGGAAGGACCGGAAATGTGTATGGACCGAGGACTTGGAAGTTGCGTTCAACGAACTTAAACAGGAAGCTGACAGCATTCGACGTTACGTGACAAGCCCAAAACCGAGTGAGTCATTTACGGTGTCAGTTGATGCAAGTAATATCGGAATCAAGGCGGTTCTTTCGCAACCGTCGGTAACAATCAACTATGTCACCACGGAGAAAGAATGCTTAGCTATCGTCTGGGCCCTGGAGAAGTGGAGGGCCTATCTGATAGTGACCATCTTTCAAATCGAGACCGACCACAAACCCCTGATCTCGCTGAAGGCGGCGGACGACTGGCGCGCTGGGCAGTTCGACTGCGAGAATTCAATTTCAACATCGAACATGTCAACGGCACAAAGAATGAGGTACCTGATGCATTGTCGTGGCCAATACAGGAAAATGAGTTGTCAACTGAAGACGTATTGGTCAATCAACAGCAACACACTCGGTACGCGAAATATGCGAACATCTACTGGTAGGAACCAAACCCAAGAAGTTGACTTTGGGATTGAATGAGCTGTTACAGATCTGGAACCGGCTATATCTGGAGGGCGACCAACTCGTTGTCGATGTGGATGTGCAAAGGGGGTTGCGACCTCGGAGACTGCCATTTATTCCAGTGGATCAGTGAGAACGTGTAATCCGACTGGAACACACAGATGTTCGCATAGGGCGCGAACGTGTGTTCGAATTAATGCGACTAAGGGTATTTTTGGCTCACGATGAGGAAAGATGTGACTGACTTCATTCGAGCCCGCCCCAAGTGTCAACAGAATCGGGAGACAATGACGACAACACCACCGATGCAATCCATCGTAACAGAGCAGGCCGCACACACCTGGGATATAGATATTTTTGGTCCGCTCTCAACAAGTTCGAATGGAAATCGCTACATAGTCGTCATGAATGACCATTTCACACGATGGGTGTGCTGTATCTGTATTCGAGCCCCAACCTCTGCATGCCTTACGGACAACAACAACAACGGTAGTGAGAACAAGTGACTCAGTAGAACCGCATAGTATATTGTCACATTTACAAGCATTCGGGCCATTTCAAAATACATGGTCGAGTGAGCCGTTGGTCGTTGAACCTGCGACAAATCAGATCACACTTCGAGCCTTGGCATGAGTGTGGGGGCGCACAAGCGGCCTTGACGCGTATACTACAGGGTGGAAGCCATTCCAACGGCAGATCAAACGAGCGGAACGGTTACGCACGATTTTGTGAACAATGTCCTGGCTCGCTTTGGAGTCTCCCACAGAGTTATCACAGACCAGGGCCCATGCTTTGAGGGGCGGTAATCTCAGGAGATGCTGAGGAATCAAAGGATTCAGCGCCTGAGAACATCGCCGTGCCATCCACAAACGAACGGGTTGACGGAGGGGTTTAATCGTACAATAAAGAAATATCTGAATAGTGGTGACAGTAACTGGGAAGAGGGACTACCAGATATTTGGTTTAGATACCACACGACGAAGCACGCAACAACTGAGAGTTCCCCATTTGAGCTGACATGCGGGAAGGAGCCAAGCAATCTCTTGGATGTCTGTGTCCCGTGACAGAGAGGGACAATTAATACCGCAAGAACGACGACACCTGGAACACCGGGCGCCCGAACGGACAGCAAAAAGACGACGCCAGAATAAACAAACTTATGACGTGAGGCACAACACACACAAACGGATTCCGTTCAAGATTGGAGACCAAATGAAAGTAAGGGACTACGGCCGACCAGAAACATCCGGCACCGACGCAAGCAAGTCTAAATGACAGTGGAGCGGACCATTCATCATCACGAACCGCAGGAATACGGGCTCTCAAATCAACCAATGAGCGATGGATCAATGCTTACACTTGGCACCCTGGCACGATCACGGCAAGTTCCTTAATGGAAGAGCAAGTGGTGGATTGTCAAGCCGGAGGTGCGGGTGCTACAACTCTCGGCGGAATACATCGACGGTGCAGTAAAGTACGTCTAAAAGCTCACAGTGAACGGGTCGGTGACAGTATGGGCGACCGGATGAGCCATCGTTCAACTGGATTGGACCAACGGGCGAGGCATGGCAGGCAGGATGAGATGGATAACCAGATCGGGAGCACGATTATCCTAACATCCGGAGGAATATCTGGACGTGGTCGTAGAATACGACCAGAGGACATAGTAGATAGACTGCGGGCAGCACGAACGCCCGGACGAGCCATCGCTCTACGAGATCGGCCCAACGGACGAGGAATGGCAGGTGCAAAGCACCCTGACAAGAGGCCTCGAACACACAAACCGGGTTGAAGTGCCCACGACGTGTGAGCGGAAATCGGGGCTGTTGTGGTCCGGAGTGATGAGTGATTAACGCGAGTGCGCTCGTAGCATGGTAACCAGCGTGTTGGTCATTAAAGATTGCTTTGTTGGACACCTTTTCTCTGCGAGAGAACGGGCGTAACTTTTTCATAAACTGCACTCAAGCTTATTTGGTCAGTCGAACAACGTTGTGACTGACAGCACTGACAGGGCACAACCTGTCTAAGAATTTGCAAGGCTAACGTTTGCGACTTCACAGTGGATTTTGATTGGACGTAACTTTAACACGAAGAAAAAACTGGTTATTTTAAAGGAATGTTTCGGATTTTCTACTCACACTTCGAGTTGAACTGCTCAGCATGCATCAAGAACACTGGCCTTCATGGGCCTAAACTCTCGGAACGACGTGGTTTCTTAAACTCATCACCTTTCATGTGTAGTTATCGCGGTATAGTATGAATTAACTTCATTGCATATTCCACTTAACAGATTGTGTGTTTAACGCCGCGACTGAAAAACAATGCTCTTTTATACTGTATTTTAGGTTCATAATCAGGATAAAACCTTGTCGTTGCATCGTCTAACAAGTGTTTTAAAAGCTGCTGATAGCGAGGATGTCATTGCATACAAGTCAGCAATTTACAAACAGACGTACCACTTCCAAGTGAAACATTTTCCAATCACAACACACCAATCAACCTCGTATTTATTCACGAGAACAGTTCATTAGAAAGATTACGAACCGTCGAATTGTAGCATATAGAAAGCATGAGCATTTCCGACCAGTGAGCCACAAAGTCACTTTCTCATGACACGGATTTCCCAACCAGAACCTATTGAACACGATGTGATATCTTCCCAGACCAAATGTAAATGTGTCTCCTTGTCAGAAACCAGCCGACTTGTCGTATTCTCCATAAACCACACACATATATATGTATGTACATAGGGTGCAATCGCTTTGACCTGAACAAACGTTTCTCACTTTAAATGGTCGTCTAGTTATGTCGTCATTGATAAGACTTTCGACCGAATGTACTCCATTCATTCCTCGTTTCTCCGAGCCAGGAGCTATCCATTACCGCACAGTACGGCATACCCTCCTTACCCACAAACTTCACGTGCACATTGTCTCCACATTCCGGTCTTCCAACCCTGTCATGTAAAGCATAAACTAAGTTCACACATTAACCTCAGTCGTCATATTTCTTCTAAGGTTGACCTATTCGATGGTTGACGCGTGTATTGTTGGTTATTTCTTTACTCTGTATCTTGAGCACAGTCAATCAAACCTGGGGAACGTAGAACACAGTTGTTCACTGAGGTGGACTCCGCGTTTGAAATAACGCCCTCTTCTACTCCCGGTAAAGTGGTTGGGTGGATGGTCGCTAAAATCCATGTATACGGTAGAATTCACATTGTTTCACACAATGGTGACTGACATACACAGTTGCAAGTAAAACTGTGCACGCATATGGGCCCCAATGAACTGACTGAACTCGACCACCTCGCTGGATATTACAGAACACCACAGCCACCATACACAAATGAAAATGAAAATGTGTAATCCCTGAGCTCTGTCAAATTTATTACCATGTTAACAGAACCTATCGCATGTGGCATAGATTTATTCCAGACCGATTTTGCCGGTGTATCAGTCAGCGGCGCGTCAGAATTACAACAGTACAGTCATCGTGTCAGTAGAATGACGAAAATCGCTCAATCGTACTAATGTTCATAACCAACTGTTCGTTTAACATGTCGTTTGAATCGTACTGTGTCCAGCATACCGTTAGTCACATGGTACTAACCAAAAAACACTGGAAATCTTGTTCTCCAAACCAATTGAAGCATTAAAATACTGATTAAGTAAATGTAATGAATAAGTCGGAACGAGAGTTGCCTTGATGAAACTATACATTGATCTCTGCATTAACACTGGACGCCATAGGTTAGTGCATTCCCAACTGTGACAGAGAATATCATGATTTTGTTCTCGAAGTGTGCGCCGAATAGTGAGATTTTATGTATGGTCACACGCAACTGTCGATCTGCGACAAAATTTCAGTGTGAATTAATTGCATAGTCCGACCTCAGTAGCCAATCTCCTGAAGCATTTGGTAAGAGCTATGTGACACAGTGGTTTGGATGATTAACTGAGTCAAAATGTGGAACTCCCAATATCCTGACGTAGTTTTATGGCTCAGATGGCAAAGCACTTATCGAATCTGGGCATGCTGTTTCTCCCGCTGGTTCGGATCCATTCGAAGTTCAGATTTCACACAACTGGATCTCTTCTGAAATAAGTCAAGGAGGCAACATCCGGCCCTCGTTAACATCAGTGCAACCAGATGCTCAGAAACATGCTAATTTGCGTTCGTCACGATAATCTTATCAAATCACCTGGCATTAATCTTGAAGCAATAATTTTAGGACAGCACTTTTACAAGCATTTTTGTCGATAAACAAGCAAAAGTGTTTGCCATCTATCCAAAGATTAGGCGGAAAACAACTTCTACTCGCACCCTTTCGGAAACAGTGATTAACAGTGTACCCGTGATTTGCTCGTCGAACAGGATGTTGATCCAAGTCAGTCTGCCTTTCAGAGCCTAAACATTTGGGCACCATAAAAATCATTCAATGGGCAGTCAAGCTTGGAAAAGTGGAGCAGTCGGTCATCGTACGTGCTGCAGTTTAGTTAACGGCGTTGCAAGTTCACAATTATCTAGCAATTATGCTTTTCTACTAAGGAATTTGTATTTTATCATTGTGGACAATTTGAACATGAAAAAGATTCAGTCAGCTTGAAACGTTCTGTGTGAAATTCTCCAGGCGTACTGGCTGACTAGCATCGAATTAAGAAAATCAGTCGTCTGAGACACTCGAGCGAGTTTTAACCGTTTAACAACAGTTTACCTACATATCATGCTACCGTGATATATGGTATTTTTATACTTTGTGTTCATTATGAATTTACCCAACATTAAAGGCTGCCAGCATAAAGTCTTAAGTCATAGAAGATGCACTGGTTCCAGGACCATTTCGGTACACATTCTAACATGGACGCATAACTATGCACGGTATGTTTGCAATCATCTACTATGCATAAAACGTAGGAAACTTTTTTCGCAATTCTAACAAACTTGCTACCAACAGTTTGCTGTTCGTGAGTGAACTGATACCTTCATCGCTTGCGGAGTTTGGGATTTTGTACACCGTTTAAATTATCGTGTGTGTAAATGAAAACAATGATTGAAACACTTTGGTGTATCTGGATACATCAACTTAGACATCAAGCGTTGATAATCGTTCCGATCGAATCTTTCACTTATTTTTTTGCGTTAATGGTTCTAAAACAACCCTCAGTTCCAAAGTTGTTGTCATATTTCAAGTACTCGTAACAAAATTAGAATTTTTTCTGTCATCAATCTCCAAGGTAGCACGATATTGTGCCACAATCAATCAATTCTGGCTCATCAATTTTTGAAGTATTACTAGTGTAGTGAGGAGATACGGTCGCACCATACTACTCACACCACTATTCAGTAGCAGCGGTTCGAGATGATCGCGGATCGAGATAATCGCGTGATAAATACGGCAGAGATACGGGATGGATCGTTGGAGG